>BSBK01001059.1:7500-182500 GCA_027943335.1 Chamaecyparis obtusa
CTTTAACAATTTTAAAAATAAAAAGATTTATTGATTATTTTATAATTTTTTTGATTGGTAAATTATGATTTTTATATTAATATTTTTTTTTGCTCAGACTTTATATATTATATTACAAATTAAAGTGTTACATAAAATAGAGCATCATAGAGTCCATGAAAAGTGGACAAACCCTTGTTTGAGAAACTAACAAAGTAATTATGAATAGTTTGCCACCCAAACCCTACCAAATGATGAAAAAAAACATTAGTGGTGTACAAACAACAACAAAATTTTGAAGTATACAATCTCGCCACCGAAACCCTTGCTATATAGAAACTATCATGGCAGCATTCATGCCAAAAAATAGACATAGACACTACCTACATGCTACCAGAGTGACCAAAATATACATCAAAAAAATTCTACATGAGGGTGACTCCAAAACCTAGAGAAACTTTACAACACAAAAGTGGAAGGATAATGAACCATCCGTGTTCAAGGAAAACACCCATGACCATGCCCACATCCACCTCCATGCCCATAAGAAACCCCACACCAACAATCATAAGAAACACCATGTCCACGAGAAACACCACATCCATGTCCTCATAAGCCACAACCCTTGGCCCTCCCCAGCTTGTGCATTTCAGTCTACACCCCCGTCAACTTGAACCTAGACAAAATTTGGTTCATTTGGTTCTTGGGGACACTTGCAACATGACCAACTCCCAATTTTTGACATAGTCCACAATGTATGCATAATACTTTTGAGCCTCTACATTTCATTCTGCGATATTTCGTAGTGCCCTTTGCAGAAGATATGGGTACACAGGATGAGGCACACTAGGAAAACCAATCCAATCCCCATAAGCAACTACAAACCCACACCCTAGTACTACACATTGCAAAATATCCTCCAATTCCACACGCCATTCTGGTTGAACACACCACTCCATTACCCTTTTCACCTCTTCTCTCAACCCAAACTGGAAACCCCAAGTGAAAAGAGGGATGCAATATCCATGTTGGTGCAGAAATAAAACTTTGAAACCAAAAAATCAGCACCTAGAAAAGCCCTGATTGGAATGAGGAAGAAAGGTTTCTCAAGGTGAAAACATTCTTTAGGTTTTCTTCTGATACTGGGCCCCAAAATGCATCTGCTATTTTAGTGCTTTGAAGATGAAATTCACTTCCATGGCATTATCGATCCCACCACTCCATTCCGTGCATGTGTATTGACTGCTAAGGCAAATAGAAAGTACAAATTAGTTCTAAAAAAAGGAATGAAGTTGCCTCAAATAAATACCATGTACATGTGCGATGTCATCCACTAAGCCACCACAGAGCGCCAACCTTGCATTCATAAATGATGCCGATGTCACCTTGCCTCCACTTGGCCTTCACCAAATCTCTACCAAATTCCAACCAAACTTGTTTGCAAACGTCACTACCAACTTAGATAGGGAGTCCACTAATGTGTTGCCTCTTCTATAAATGTGGAAAATTTTGAAATTCCTGAAAGTACCAAGTTTACTACAAATAATGTTGATGACATTATCCAGTCTTGAAATTTTGGCTTTACCATTGGTGATTGCATTTAATATTACCTATGATTTGCCTTCGAAATTCAAATGCCCCTCCTTCAACTAGGTTTCCAATTCTACTGCAAGCAGTGCAACCTGGACCTTTGCTTCATTGTTGGTTCCCTCTACATTGCAGTCTGTAGTGCAAGAATATTCCCATTCGCATCATGAGTAACACACCCATCCCTAGAAGGACCTAGGATGCCTTTTAAGACCCCGTCAAAGTTGATTTTAACCCATCCGTCCAGAGGTTTAATCCATTACATTGTAGCTCTAGCCTTAATAGAGAGATGAACCCTAGAAGACCCATTAACATGTGGAATTTTTTTATAAAATTTTAAAAACTACTAAAAGTAAAATTAATAAACATAAAAAAAACACCATTTTATAATAAGTTGCATATTGGTAAAGAATATTTTCACATGAATTTATAGTTGTTTAAACCAGGTAATCAAACTCAAAGAAGTAACTTTTTTTTCTGCTTGCCTAATAATTTGCATATTGATAGTGGATCCAAGAAGTCTAACCTATAAGACTCAAATTTTTAAGCCAATTCTCTTTTATATTCAGACACTCCCAATTGTTCACCTTTTATAACCCAAGCTCATGATTGTGTAGTACCCTGAAATTTTCATTCATTACTTAAACACCTCCAATGTACTGTAACGCCCTGCCAAGTGTGTGTGTGAAAATTGTACTTGATCTGTAGACACAACACTTCAGTAAAACATTAGAGGTTAGCTATAATCAAAATCGTGCAAAATTGAAATCTAATCTAACCAAGCGATTTACTGCCTTCTAATAGGTGTGAGATTAATGTTCTCAGGTTGTTATCGAGATCAGTGACCTAGACAACACCTAAATGAAGGATTTGAATGCAATTGATCTAGATATGAATTGAATGCAATTAATCTATTTTTTTGGATTTTCTATGCAATAAGAATGAAAAACTTGATATGAAACTATCTAAGAATGATATAAAAAAAAAAGATTGATCTCACAAAGATGTTGATTCACAAGAGCTTTGATTCTCCCAATTCCAATTCTCCAGCATGATTGTGCGAATTTGTGGATGACTTTGGCAAAGTAAGCTTGCAAAATTATGAGATGCTTGGATGCAAATTTGAGAGATAGAAAGATGATTGAGATATCAGTTATGAAGAGATGAGCCTTGTTTTTATAGAAATCCAAGGCTTTGGAGGTGCATGAGAAAAAACCATAAATCACTCAAATAACTCAGGTTGATTTTTGAGTTATTTTTAAATAAAGGATAATTAACTCACAAAAACATGCAAAAGCTAAGTTTTAACTCAAAATAGAGTTTAGCTTTAATTGATAATTGATAGTTGTCTACTTTTATGATTGTGCATGTTTTATTTATGAATTAATTTAATAATAAAGTGAATAATTTTCAACTTAACTGCTTTTAAAAATAAAACAATTGATTTATGGGTTAATCAATTATTTAATCAAACTTTTATTAAAAACTATATTATTAAATAATGACAACTTGCTTTAATTAATTAAATAAGAATTTAATCAATTATTCATATGATATTAGATTTATTGTCAAAATTAAATAATACAATTAATAATAGATAGAATTAAATTTAATTACACAATTAAGTGGCAAATATTAAATCTAATTAATTAAATATGAAAATATTCAATTAATCAAACTTTAGGATAAATGTGATTTATTGCCCAATAATTATAAAATTAAAGATAATTATGATGATTAGGAATATTACTAGGAATATTCTCCGATGTAGAATTTAAGATAATCAATTATGATTCGATGATGTTTAGATGTGCCTTAGATTAGGACTTTGATGTCGATTTCATTCGAATTGAAGATGTAAGAGATTAATGAACTTATAGCCCATTTTTGGGGTATTACATTTTGCCCCTCTTTAAATTACTGTGCGAAGCGCAGTGGTTCAAAGATAGTCTGTGTTTGATAAAGATATGAAACTGATTCGAAATTGATAATTGATATGAGACAGAAGCTGATTGATATTGATTTGATATGGAGATAGTAGGTTATGAGTGACCAAAGATAATGTTCACTATAGCAGCAAATGAACCTATGATTGCGAAAGAGTGTCAAAATGCCTGATTCCAAACCTTAGGATTGCAAAGAAGTGAGTGACCCGTTCTAGACTCGATTGTCTTAGCAGAACTAGCAGGTATCACATCCAAACCCTTCAGTTGCCGAAGAACCAAGGAAAGAACACTATGATCTGATGGTTGCAAAAACTACTACGGATTACAAGATTAAGAGAATACCAAATTGATATGGATCGATGAATTTGATATGCCCCAAGTGATGATAGATTTGCCCCGAGCGATGAGGTCTTTTTTTTTTATGAATCAATAACTAGACATGATTGTTTGTCTTGATTACTGATGAAAGATATTGATAGATTTGATTGACAGACTTTGAATGATGTGCAATACCATGCCCCCTTCGGGATTAAAATTGAAATCTGACAAGAAAATTCAGCGTTATAGTTTAGAAGCATGTTAATTGATGTGAGAAGTGTGGTGAAACACATTCAAGAACACATTTTGCATCGTTTGGAGGTCCTGAAGACCAAGTTTGACTAGGTTAAACCATGAGTTGACCAAGTTGAAATTTTGATAGTTTGATGTTTAGATAATCAGTTAAGTTGAATACTAGATTTCTGTGATGATGGAAGGTTGATTATGCAAGCAGTGAATAAGATAAATGATCTCAGATTTCAATTTTTGATCCCGAAAAAGGATTCTACTTGCTGTTTCATTGGAGGAACCTTCGTGTGAGATTCAGCTCTCGTTAGATTGGAAGATGTGATTTGAAGAATCGTTTAAGCTTTGAAGTTCGTTTAATCATTGTGAGATCATGCAGACATGCAAAATGCAAAGAGACATGCAAAATGAAATGCAACCTAAGACCTAGGACCTACTCACTGATCATATGTCGATTTGTTATCATCATTGAACTTTTAGGTAACCGGATAAATCAATACAATGCCCACTAGCTATGAAACCATAGACATATGAATATCAATTTGTATGTGCAAAAATCAATACAACACCCACTGGTCAACAACCATGGATATATGAATATTGGTTTTATTTTTGAAATGTCAGATTAGATATAAGCACCAAGGCATAAACGTCAGGATGACCTGAATATCATGTCCATTTTGATATAGCAATTTGTATAAGCATCAAAACATAAATGTCATGATGACCTGAATACGCCTTGCATTGCAAACACATCAAACAGTCAAGATATCATTCTAAATCCAGTGTGAATTACCCGTAGTGACCCTTTATCGTTCACATCCTTAGGCAAGATCGCTTTTCACAGTAGGAGAAAGAATTCACTTCAAAAAGATAATAGTTAGATCAAACGTGCTTTGAATTTTCTGGGTATCAATGGTCGAGGTACGCATGGCCATCCAATTTGAGATAGAGGCTCTTACAATCGGACACCATTTCAATCCAGAATTTCCAAAGTTATTAGATTTCACATACAAGCAGAAAACCAAGAAAAGATTATGCCCCCAGTCATCACTCTCTAAATCCTGTAAAGGACATCATTGAGGAGCTCGAAGGGACACAATATGCAAAAATCTCAATGCGAATCAGTAAGCATACAAGGAGATAAAAGCATGTAAAAAGCATAGATTGTTTTCAGTTGAGTTTTGATGTTTGATTGCGTTGTTGTAGATGCAAAATCCTTTCTGGAGACGAGACAGATAGACAGACTCAACTTGAAGCTTCAAAGGACTCTGACTGGATAGGATACGTCTAAGATACATTGGAGGCCATAGGATATGACATTGATTGCCCCCAAGTTTGAACATTGATAGGATACAGACGCGCAAGCTGATTGGAGTACAAACCGACTTATTGAAAACTGGAAATGTTGAAACAAACCGGGAGATATGTACAACTAAAACAAGACTGAAAGCTGGCAAAGACCAAGATTGTGCTGATAGATGGAGCCTTTGGAACAAGTGGCGCCCGTTTGCCAAGTTTTCACCATCTTGGTAGAGATTCTATTTTTGCTACCAAGGCGCCTGTTTCCAGGTTTTCACCAAGGCACTTTTTCTTTTTTTCATTTTTTTTTTGTATTTTTCATTTTTCAAATTTTTTTGTACTTTTGATATTTTTTTATTTTTTTTGTGAATCATCAAGGCGCCTATTGCTAGGTTTTCACCAAGATGTTCATTTTTTCAGGACTTTTTCCGATTTTTAGGATTTTTTCAGGATATTTAATCATAGACTGAATGCCTTAGGCATAGAATTTCTTCAGATGGAGAAAATTGATTGGTTCTCGAAGCTATTCTCCTTCAGTCATTGAGAGTTGATAGGCACCAGAGCCAAAAGTAGCAGTGATTACAAAGGGACCCAGCCAGTTGGGTTCAAACTTCCCCTTGCGTTCTCGATGTGATTGATTTTTAGGATTTTCTCTCAAGACTAGATCACCAACCTGAAATTCTCTGTGTCTGACTTTCTTGTTGTAGCCTCTAGACATTCTCTTCTGATATACTCTGAGATGATCATACGCTGCTTGTCTGCGCTCATCTAGTAGTTTCAGTTCTTGTAACCTAGACGCTCTGTAATCATCATTAGTTACTAGACCATGCATTCTGATTCTTAGTGATGGGATTTCAACCTCAATAGGTAGTACTGCTTCAGACCCATAAAGTAAAGCGAAAGGTGTAGCCCAAGTAGGTATTTTAATACTTGTTCTGATACTTGTTTTGATACTTGTTCTGATACTTGTTCTGATACTAGTTCTGATACTTGTTCTGATACTGGTTCTGATACTTGTTCTGATACTAGTGCTGATACTAGTTATGATATTGGTTCTGATACTGGTTCTGATACTTGGTATACTTGATAGCATCTTTTTCCATTGCAAACTCCCAAGAAAGATCATATTGTGCAGTCCCAACATCTAGCAAGGTGGAGAACAAGAGGGATTGGCAAGCTGGTGGAGGAGATGGAAGACAAGAGAATGAAGGAGAATGAAGGGAAGAAATCCTCAAAGGAAAACTCCTCAAGAATACCCAAGCTACGGAAAAAATGTCATGTAAAGCACATTTGGACAAGCAATGAAAGGCCAACATAGGATAAGTCACAAAAGTGTAATGCCAGAGCAGGATAGGATGTAGTCCAAAGGAGTAGACATGTCAAGAGGCATCATAGCACCATGTTTTACTCTTTCTTCTATTAGATCAAGACTAGAGGGGAAAAGGATAATGACAGGTGAAAATGAATGGAGGAAGATAAATATGAAGGAATAAAAGCAGGATCATCATAAGACAACTCACAAAATAGCTAAATGTTCGTGTATAGATCAACATTGTCAAGATCAAAGAGAGAAGATGGAATGGATGAAATATATAGAAGAATTACGCATGATGCCTGATTGCCAAGTTTTCATCATGGTACTTATCCAAGGTGCCACAAGGAAGTGGCTTTTACCATAGGACAAATTTATTTCTCTTTACTTTTGCTACCAAGGTGCCTGTTTCCAGGTTTTCACCATGGCACATTTTTTCTTTTTCTTTTTTTCTTTTTTTTTTTTGGAAGAAGGCAAGCTTTTTAGATAGTGCTCCTTGAAAGGATAAACCATGATATGCCAAGGATTCAAAATGATATGCTCAAAGATGCTGATAGGGAAAGGAATATGGAGGAGAAAAATGGAAGATAGGGTTTTATGTAAAGCGAGTGAGGTTGGAAGATAGGAGGAATAGGCAAATGAGGAAAAATGATAGAAGGTAGAAGGATAATACATGGAAGGATTGTGAAAGGGTAGATGGAAAGGAAGGCAAGCTCAACATCAACACATACCTTGAAGGGTGGTGAGAGGATGGAGGAATCATGAATGAAGGAATACGTGAAGGAATATGGCGAATGGATAGGAGAGGTTGTGGTTTAGGCACATGAAATGGAAGAATATTTTTGGAGGGAGATGAAGTGGAAGCCTTTGGAAGCTTGAATGTCAATTTCACTTTTTTCTCAACACCAGACTCTTTCAAGAAAGACTTTGGAATCCATATAGTCGTAGGCTTTTTATTTCCTTTTGATGATCTAGAGAGAATATCTTCAATGATGGATTTTGGAACCCATACTTGTCTTGTAATTTTTTTCTTAGATATCTCTTTTGATTTTATGCCTCCGTGTCGATTAGAGGAGACATGGTGATCTTCTTTTTTTGATGGATTCTTGTATTGCTTCTTTTTCTTGTATTGAACATTCAAGTTACTTCCAAAAGACTTGGGATTTGTGGAAGAGGGAGGATATGACTGGTTTAGATGGGTGGGTGGATGAAAAGGATTCAAGGGTATGCATCTATGTTGATCTTGAGGAAAGATGGGAGATGGAGGTATGTAAGGACCCAAGATGGATGGTGAATCAGGAGAGTTAGGAGGGGAAAGTGAAGGGACATAAGGACCCAAGATGGAAGGAAGGCATGAAGCCCTTAGTAGTGGTGGAAGAGGTCCAAGGATGGAAGTGGAAGATGCAAAAGGATAATCAATAAGTTCATCAGCATCTATATGACAACCAAGGATATCAGCATCTTTAGAGTGAGCATTAGAATTTTCAATAGAATCAAGTACATCTTGAATATGAGCACCTTCTTTGATAGGATTGTTCAAAGCTTGCAAAGACTTAGGAAGAGTAGAAAGTGGAAGTGAATATGGAGTGGTAGAACAAGAAGATGAAAGACTTTGATCTTGACAAGGATCTTCGGATAGCATAAGCGCATAATTTTTCTCTTGTTTTTCAATAGGCTTAACATTGGAAGGAACACCATTTTTACCAACCTTAATGGAAGTATCATCTTTGGAAAGCGCAAGCGTAGTAAGGTTATTTTGATTGTCAATAAGCTCAACAGTGTAAGTAGTAGCTTGATCTTGCTTAGGCGAAGACTTAAGACATGGTGGAATGCATGAAAAAGGGGGTACAAGATCAAAAGAACCCTGAGGCGGATAAGAGACATCGTGAAAAGGAGTGGATGACATGGAGGGTTCTTGATCTTGATCTTTCTTTATGTTCTTTTCTTCATCATTTTTAAAGTCCTCTTGACATGGAGCCACTTCTAAGGACAAGGAAGCATGTTGGGATTGTATGGATGACTTTGGAAGAGATGGTGGAGGACTAGCTGAAGTAGGGATTATAGCATATGAAGGCTTAGGCTCTTTAGGTTTATCATTATTGAAAGTCTTTGTAGCCAAGTGAAGGTTAGCTTGAATTTCTTTAAGAGGTAGCCCTAGAGGATAACTATAGGGAACCGCGTGAAAAGTATCAAGGCTTGTGTCAGATGAAGGTTCTGTGAAACATTTGAAAGACTCGGAAGCTTTAAGAAATGTACGGGTATTGGAGGAAGTACGGGATGGAAGGGAACCATCACCAGACAAAGGTTCAACATTAACATGATCTTGCTTGAGAGTGTAATCTTTATTTTCAGCTGGAGAGTTCTTAGAGGAGAGATCCTTATAGTATTGACGTTTCAAGCTAGCACGATGTATTTTATAGTCCTCAGCAGTAGTAGATGGATCATAATCAAGGTATTGTCCACAAAAGCCATCAAAGTCTCTTTCAAAATCAGAATCATATGGATCACCATCACAATCTATCCAATGTGACGGCCCATTTGTAGTAAGCAGGAATGAATGATGAGGAGGACTCTTAGGAACAGAGGTGTCATAGGTATCATTACATTGTCTGTCGTCATAGTCATCATAGTCTCCAAAGCTAGATGTGTCACTCTCCGTGGAAGAGGTATCATATTGCTCAATTTTTTTCCGGGGGCATGGTGACATGTACAAGTCTTTATCAAATGGAAAAGAGTATAGAGGTTCCTTTTCTTCTCAAGTTTGTCAAGCTGGACTTGCATAGCTTGTAGCTACTTCATCATAGCGGCGATCAGAATTTCTTCCTCATGTGTACTGATTCTTTGAGACATGTGTACTGATTTTCAATAGCTACTGATTTGTTCTTGACACAATGATATTTTTGACAGATTCTGGAACTAGGCTGGAAACATTGGATATCTTGCAATTTGACAATTTCTGACATCTCTCTCAAATTTTTCCAAACGACACTCTGTAGACTCATACGACATTGGGTAGTCTATGAAATGACAGTTGCTAAACTCGTACGATAGTTGGGTAGCAATGAAATGATAGTTGACAAAACTCGTATGATAGTTGCTAACAGGGTTTTGACTTTCTTGAATTTGCTAGTTTGAAAACTCGTACGACACTGGGTTCTCAATCGTATGAAAGATGGGCAATACTGAAATGACACTTGACAAAACTCATATGACTTTTGACTTCTTGAAATGACTTTTGACTCCAGAAAAGATTTTACGTCAATTTTTGCAAAATTTAAGGTCTTCAGTTTTGGATTGTTTGCAAATTGTACTGTCCAGATTTTGAAGGTTATACCAGATTTGATCATTTTTAATAGCCAAGTAGATAAACAAGCACACAAAATAGCAAGCAAGTGATTCCAAGCACGTCTGAAAATAATGAACAAGGGCAAAAGCAACCTTGCGCATGAACAATCAAGTGACCAAATTGTGCTAATCCCTGAGAGTACTAATTGTGTATGTTCTGAAAAGTTTTGCAATAACACACATATACCTGAGAATGAAAAAGTGGCCTCTCTAGGGTTTTTAGTAATGGTTTGACTCTGCAACTTTTATGATTCAAAGGGGTGAACTCCAATCCCGGTGCACCAGGGTTTTGACACAGTCTGAGAACTTAATCTTCAAGAGCTGCTAGGGAGATCTGACAACCCAACAATGAACCATACCCATGGAGATTTCTTCCACAAGGACATTTATATAGCGGCTGTCACTACCATGGCGAAAATGGCTATTACTGCTCAAGGTTCCGTCAACGCAGTTTGCCTTGTAAAGGGATTGTCCGCTACGGTTAACCCTCTCTAAAGGTGACTCACAGATTTAGACCACAAGGGGACTTGGCTCCAGATCCAAGGTTTTTGACACCTTTTCACTTTTAACCCAAACAAAGCAAGCAGATTAATCCGACACGCTAAGACAAAGTTTTATTCCACCAAGGTCTGTGATATCAACTCCACGTGATCTATCAACCTCTCTGAGGAGAGAATGTATCAATTAATAAGAGAAGACGCACTAACCAATTTTGATTCACCAAAGCTCGTGATATCAACCCCACGTGATCTATCAACCTCTCGGGAGAGAGAATGTGTGGATCAATAAGAGAAGATGCACTAACCAAGTTGAATGTGAAATGCACTAAGTACCCTCCCTACCTACAAGGATTCTGTCGCCAAGAAGGATTTCACTGGGAATCCAATCTCTCAAGAATCACAAATAGTGTTCATAGGGCCTAATTACTATGTGAGCATAGATATATTCCCGAAAGCAAATCTACCAAAAGTACCCAAAAAAGTAGAAAGAGGAACACTTAATGCTTAAAGAGAATATGAGATGAGTCCACAAGGTGGAACACTTAACACCTCACACAAGCTAAAAATGAGTCCCCAACTTAGGAAACAAGTGAGTTCCTAAAAGCACAAAAGGGTTGCCAAGTGGAACATTTAACACTTCTGTCTTGTTGACCCCTCCCCTTTATGGCGCTGAGATTGCAACCACGGGGCAGAAATGAGGGGCTGGCGGATTAGCAAGTCCAATAACCCAAGATAGCAATCAAGATCAATCACAAGCATTTTTAAGACTGCTTAATGAATCCTTAAGGGATCACAACCTAGTATCAAATTATGCAAGTGTGTAGAAATAGATCAAAAGCATGAAAAGATGCACACAAGTTTGACACGTGAGAGATTTATTTTAAGTCTAAATCGAAATGTTTTCAGAAGAAGGAGAATACCTCGTGATCCTCGCAATGCGCTTAGTAGATTTTACCTAATTTTTAGCAATTCTTGCACTTTTCCCAATCAAAATCAGCAGAAATCAAACAGAAACAGTAAATTTCAATTGTTAGGGTTAACTGTCAGTCAAAATCTAAAAATCAAATCTGACAAACTGTCTGCAAAAATGAAACGATAATTGAAATCTGGTACCAAAACTCGTACGATAGTGGGTATGCTCCCAGATGACAGTCTAGAAACTCGTACGACACTGGGTATGATACCATACGACAATAGAGCTCCCAAATGATAGTGGGTATGTAATGAAACGACCCTCGATCCGATAGACTATCGTACGACAGGGGGTTCAGTATCATATGACAGTGGGTATGCTCCCATACGACATTTGTCAGAAACTCGTACGACAAATGTACGGACAAAAATTAAAAATCATAGTTTTGCACAGATCTCGAGAAGAAAAAAATAGAAATTGATAGAATTGAATTGGAAACCCGTTTCAGGGCCCCACGGTGGGCGCCAGAAATGTGTGTGTGAAAATTGTACCTGATCTATAGACACAACACTTTAGTAAAACATTAGAGGTTAGCTATAATCAAAATCGTGCAAAATTGAAATCTAATCTAACCAAGCAATTTACTGCCTTCTAATAGGTGTGAGATTAATGTTCTCAGGTTGTTATCGAGATCAGTGACCTAGATGATACCTAAATGAAGGATTTGAATGCAATTGATCTAGATATGAATTGAATGCAATTAATCTATTTTTTTCGATTTTCTATGCAATAAGAATGAAAAACTTGATATGAAACTATCTAAGAATGATATAAAAAAAAAGATTGATCTCACAAAGATGTTGATTCGCAAGAGCTTTGATTCTCCCAATTCCAATTCTCCAGCATGATTGTGCGAATTTGTGGATGACTTTGGCAAAGTAAGCTTGCAAAATTATGAGATGCTTGGATGCAAATTTGAGAGATAAAGAGATGATTGAGAGATTAGTTATGAAGAGATGAGCCTTGTTTTTATAGAAATCCAAGGCTTTGGAGGTGCATGAGAAAAAACCATAAATCACTCAAATAACTCAGGTTGATTTTTGAGTTATTTTTAAATAAAGGATAATTAACTCACAAAAACATGCAAAAGCTAAGTTTTAACTCAAAATAGAGTTTAGCTTTAATTGATAATTGATAGTTGTCTGCTTTTATGATTGTGCATGTTTTATTTATGAATTAATTTAATAATAAAGTGAATAATTTCTAACTTAACTGCTTTTAAAAATAAAACAATTGATTTATGGGTTAATCAATTATTTAATCAAACTTTTATTAAAAACTATATTATTAAATAATGACAACTTGCTTTAATTAATTAAATAAGAATTTAATCAATTATTCATATGATATTAGATTTATTGTCAAAATTAAATAATACAATTAATAATAGATAGAATTAAATTTAATTACACAATTAAGTGGCAAATATTAAATCTAATTAATTAAATATGAAAATATTCAATTAATCAAACTTTAGGATAAATGTGATTTATTGCCCAATAATTATAAAATTAAAGATAATTATGATGATTAGGAATATTACTAGGAATATTCCCCGATGCAGAATTTAAGATAATCAATTATGATTCGATGATGTTTAGATGTGCCTTAGATTAGGACTTTGATGTCAATTTCATTCGAACTGAAGATGTAAGAGATTAATGAACTTATAGCCCATTTTTGGGGTATTACACCAGGGAACCCAAGAGAGATTAACCTAAAACATGCTACTAAGTTTGGTGAATAATTCTTTTCTAAAGTTTACATACAAGATAAAAATCAATGCGGAAGCAATTACCATTTACTCACATTAATACAACAACCAACATAGATTACAAAACTCGAAGTTCCCATGACGTAGAATTACTTAAGAACAAAACTCAAATAAAATAACATCAACAAAAGATTCCATAAATAAATTAAACAATTACATCATACATCAATAATACAATCCTCATGGACATCCATGAAATCTAAATAAACTCACATCCGTTGCACATGTCACAGGGTATGTGGTAATCACTCTAACAATAATAATACAATATCTAGATTAGGTATCACATGCAATACTCTAATACAAGATTACAATAATGAAGATAGGAATAAAACCACCAACGAAGAAGTCATAAGAAATCCAACTGCAAAAGCACCATCAAACACCGACACCAAGACGTCGAATCTCAAATGGTAAAGAATCACTACCACCTATCCATGTAGAACCACAATGGTCTACCCCACCATGCTGAGGAGATAACAACAGACCCCACTCGGATAACCAATACCAAAGCAAGGTAAAAATACTAAGCAAGGGATTCCTAAAAGCTCTCTAACTCAAGGTAATCAAAAGATAGTGATAGGTAAGACTCACTAATCCAGAGGCAACCGACACATGTAGAATAACTAGACTATGCATAGGAAGGTGTCATTATGTACGTCTAACCCTTGAGTCTCATCCTAGTAATCACTCTAGATCTCGACACTCAAGTGACCATACACGGTATCAATGACTTCTTGTACAGACAAAGCCATTAACTATGCCAGACACACACCTCTCAAAGGTGGAAAACATCATCTCAATCCTCATCTTAGTCTATACTAGCACTCAAGCATGGGTGAGGAAACATATCTTATTAAGTTCATTTCAATACCCCTTAATTATATTAGGTTATCACTTGATTACATATACTTACAATAAGTGATCTTGACAGCCACTTGTAGGCCTTGACGCTTATTGCAAGCCACCCCCTACTACATATTTAGGTAAACTACCCTAGGCTCACAAATCTCACATAGATCAAATCAGGTATACAACCAGGTAATCCCATATCCAATTTCACACATAAGAACCATAAATGATTACAAAATACCCATAAACATAATACAATACAACATGAGCCCATATGGTCAAATAAGGGGGATGATCAAAACACTCACACACACCAAAACATAAGACTGAAATCATGAACATCTGATACTTATCCTAGCCTTTGTTTTTCCTAGGTCGTCTAAAGCCCCATAACACATACACGCAGTAGAAAAATACTCAGGGACAAATAAATATCACTTACATCATGAGGATTTGAAAAAGAAATTAGTTATGCATTTAAATTCGAATAACTATGTTAGATTCCATAATTTAGTAAATAGAATACTAATATAAAAAAAAGTACTTTAAAGTCTATAATAAATTCAAACAAAAATACCCAATCATAATAAATGCTCTTCTAATTCCATTATTTGCCCATTAAAATTTAATGTAATCATGTGAACATACATACATACATACATACATACATACATACATACATACATACATACATACATACATACATACATATATATATATATATATATATATATATATATATATATATATATATATATATATATACGTCCTTAGATAATTGACAAGAAATTAAAATAATTTATTCTGAGTCTATAAGAATAAACAATTTTAATAAATTCCCTAATTGACATATAAATATCAACAAGACACAACATAAAATAAAAATTAAGTTGTTTCAAAAAAATAACATTCTTCTAAATGTTCTTGTAATCAAAACAAATTAATCTTAAGGAATATAACAATTAAATCTCACTGAATAAAAGTTTATTAAATTAAATAAAATCTAAACAAATAAATTTTATTCCATTAAAATAAACTTATGTCATAAACAAATAACTTTTTAAAATAAATGTCAAATAATTTATTTAACATTAAAAAGAATATTAATAAAAAAAATAAATTTATTAAAGCCAAATTAAAACTAATTAACTAAAACTTTAATTTAATAAAAACTAAAATTTTAAAACACATTAAATAAAATTTTAATTTAATAATAAATAATAAAACAAAAATTAAAAAGAATAAGGGAGGGTGGGGAAGCGGTCCCACTACCCCCCTCTACCTGTGCCCCAAGGTTACGGGCCCTTGCCCTCCCCTACGCATGGTAGGGTACTGCAGGTGACAGTATCCTTGCCACGGTAGTGGTACTTCTGTTTGCAGTACCACTTGCTTGCACAGGGAGGTACGTGCGGCATCGGAGGGGTGGGGGAGCTGGTGGCCCCTGCCCCTCCTTAATACTTAATTTTAAATTTTTATTATTTTTTAATAAACTTTTTTTTTATAAACCAATGTATACTTTTTTTAAAACAAAAACATAGCATATGTTTATATATATATATATATATATATATATTTCTGAAAATGGAAATAAAGAACAAGGTAGGTATTTTATTTTAAAAAGGAAATCATATATTTTTTTAATGTACTTGACTTTTCTTTTCTGTCCTCTTTGGCTTTTTGTCTTTTACCGAGTAATTTATTTTTTTGACAGGATGTGATATTTTTAACCAGAATGGAATATTTTTTCAACCAAATTTGTTTTCTTTAAGAATAGATTTAATTTTCTTCTAGCATTATAGTCTAACTATAATCTAGAATTGATTTTTCATTTTCTAGGTGTTCTATAAGGAATTTTCAAATGAAATTTAACTCAACTTTGACTTTTTAGAACAAGTTGTTAACTTTTGAAAACAAATTTACTTTTTCAATAATATTAATGCACATGTTTATAATTAAAATTTGTATTAAATAGATTAAATACTTTAAAGCACAATTGACCATGCAATTAAAAGATTTAATCATTTAATAAAGCATCAAAGCACATTTAAATCTAATTTCAATTAAATAATCAATTAATTCCAAATAATCAATTATTTGACTTTTAATTAAATTTTCTCAAGTAAACATAGGAATATGATTAATATTAAATTTCAATTATAATCATTAAATTAATAATCACATAAAAATCACCCACTTAAGAAATAAGTCAATTAAGACCAAACAAAATAAAACCAAGCAAACTCAAGAAAGGGATCCACGAATCCATGTCAACTAGACGAATCCGGGTAGGGTAGTCAAATTGATACTTGTCCAATCCTAGGACAATTAGGCTTAGGTTAGGGTTTTGAGTCTGACTATTAGCTCCCCTCTTTACCATTGAGATGAATATTTATGGGCACGCTCACTCCTGTCGATTTAGAGAAGACGAAGCTCTATATCTGCAAACTTGACATCACAAGAAAAAGCATGTACATCTAATATATATATAGCAGACAATGATAGGGTATGGTTGGACGTGTGAATCTCGACAATGCAAGTAACTACGCCTCCGTCCTCTAGCACACAAACACGCCAAACAAGTACACACACATGATAACCATACACATGCAAGTATGAGGTCAGTAACATCATAAACCAATATAAAGCATAAAAACATAACATCATGATAATATCATTATCTAATCTATGCCAACACATGATAAACATATAATGAACATAATCCAGAATCATCATCCATTGAAATAATAACCGATCACATGAAAAGTGATCTAAAAGAATTTGGCCAAACAACTGAGATACAAGCCTAAAAGAGTACGACAACAAAAATAGAAAGCAAACTATGGTGGGTACTACATGTACTGTCATCCCTCTCAACAAGCCAAATTGGGTGTGTCGAGAGAATTGTTAGCATTTGATATGACTACAAAATTACAATCTTTTAATGAGAAAAAGTGACCTCTACCTCCATCAACATTATGTCAATCGATGTTAGTCCCACCTCATTAACCATGTCATTGACTTCTCTAAAAATATGTGAAACAATATTTTTTTTGAATGATTTTAGGATTTCCTTGATTTGTCATAGCCACCCACCCAACTTCCAATTTAGAGAATTTCCCAACCTTATATCATTGATGACTATTTTTGAATCATCCTCTATCAATGGATTTTCTGGAAGCTTAATAGTCTTCTTGCCTTCGCTCCTAGTAAGGCTACTTGAAACCTTGCTTCATTATCGATTGCTTTTCCGAACTTCTTCCCCTTTCTTGTCAGACCTAGATTGGCCCATGTTGTAATGTCAAAGTTGATCTTAATCCACCAATCATCCGAGGGGCTTCCATTTAAGATCCTCCCTCACCCCAATGGACATATTGACCTGTTTTACCCCATAAATTGTGGAACTATACAATTTTTAAATTATATTATAGTTATTGAAACTATTCATTGAAGTGAGAGTTATAGTTAATATTACATAAATATAAATTAAAGTAATAAATTTAAAATTATGAAACTTCTCTGTAAACTTTTTTTTGATCCTCCTATATATAATATAAAAAAAAAAATTATGAATAATTCATAATTATAATAATTAAGAATTACAACAAATATTTATATTACAATACTATGAAATTTATCTTAACTCTTTTATTTGAATGCTTTAACAATTTTAAAAATAAAAAGATTTATTGATTATTTTATAAAATTTAAGAAAAGTACTAAAATTAAAATTAATAAATATAAATAAAACTTATCAATTTACAATACTTAATAAATATAAAATTATTTAATTCCTTCTTCTCACATGAATTTATAGTTTTTAAAGTTAGGTTATTCAACTCAAAGATGTAATTTTTTTGCATGCTAATAAGTTACAAATTAGTAGTGGATCCAAGTTTAGCCTATAAGACTCAAAATTTTAAGCTAATTACATTCTTCTTAACCATAAAATACCATAATTTTTATAATTTAAAAACTTAAAAAACATACTCTTTAACTTTTGAATAATAAAACTTGAGGAACAATGCTGGGAGCTTCGCGGGATGCTGGGGTTTCTCCTAGGGTTTTTCCTCCCGTAGCAAATTTGTTGTCTAATGCTGGGGTTTCTTCTAGGGTTTTTCCTCCCGTAGCAGATTTGTTGCCTGATGTTGGGGTTTCTTCTAGGGTTTTTCCTCCCGCTGCAGATCATTTGTTGCCTGATGTTGGGGTTTCTTCTAGGGCTTTTCCTCCCGCAACAGATTTGTTGCATGTTGGGAAGTTCCAGTCTGCTGAAGAGTTGCTGGGAGATTCACGAGATGCTGGGGTTACTTCAAGTGTTTTTCCTCCCGCTGCAAATTTGCTTCTAGATGGTAATTTCCAGTCTACTAATGCATTGCTGGAAGTTTCACAGATTGTTGGGGTTTCGCCTAAGGCTCCTCTACCCACTGGTGCTCTTCAATCGGCTAGAAGGATCTCGCTAGATGCTGGTGTGTCCATTGGGGTTTTGTCGATTGCTGTAGCTGGGCCTTTAGAGGTCTCATTGGCTGCTGGTGTGGTTTCACAGTCAACTGCTGGGGTTTCCTCTTCTGCTTGTTGCCTTACTGGAGGCTCAGTTGTTGGTTTTGTTCCTCTTGGTGGTGTTGGCTTGCCAAAGGGAACATTATCGTATGCTAGTATGGTTTCTACTGGGGCCTCTACCACTCGCTCTGGCGGGGTTGGGATTGGTGTTGGTTCGGGTTTTTCTAAGGGACATTTTCTTGTTTCGAACCCTATCTAAATCTCTTTGGATGAGGAAGTGGTGAAAGATATTGAATGTGCAAATTCTGATTATTCATCTCTTGGTGTTATCTGTCGCTTCCTGGGTCTATGGTCGAGCCTTGCTGACTTGCATAGGTGGATTTCTATTCATTGGGAACCTATCATTTCTGGTTCTGTTCATATCTTTCCCATGGCTAGGGGTTTTTTTATTGCTACTTTTGATAATGTCGAAGATAGAAAGTTGATTATGTGTAATCTTTCTTTCTCTTGGGAAAACCGTAATATGTTGGTTATTAAACCTTGGTCTCCTAATTTTTCCCCCTCTTCTGAAATCTTTAATAAGATTCCAATTTGGGTGAGGCTCCCCTACCTCCCCCTCCATCTTTGGGTTCACTCTTTATTTGAAGCAGTGGGAGATGCTCTTGGAGACTTTCTGGTGATAGATGTAGAGTCTTCTAGAACTATGCATTCGACTTATGCACGTATTCTGGTAGAGATGGATATCTCTAAGGGGTTACCAGAAATGATTAAGTTAGAGTACTTAAATACTTCCTGGATTCAAACTTTGGATTATGTTCAGGGATTCCCTTCAGATGTAGGAAGTGTTTTAAAACGGGTCATTTGGTGGCTCAGTGTGGATTATAGAGGACTAAGACTAAAAGGTCTACATCTTGGTGGAAGGGTGCTTCCTTGGATCATTATACAGTTGTTAAGAAGAATGAGAATGTTGGTCTTGAGGATGTCCTTGCTATTGGAACTGTTCCTTTGGGGGCTTCCTTCAATTCTGCTGGTAGTTCTGAGGTTGTTCAGCCTGCTGGTAATGTTCCTGCTGTTTCTAATTGTATTTCTCCCAGTAATCCTTTTATTGCTGGGGTCGTCTTGTTGATTCTAGTACTGCTGGTGGACAGTCTGTTGGTGTTTCTACTAGCATTGTTCTTGTATTTGCTCCCAGCGATTCTCTTGCTGGTGGACAATCTGCTGGTGTTTCTGATGGCACTATTCCTGTATTTTCTCCCGGTAATTCTATTACTGGGTCCTATGGTGCTGGATAGTTTGATTCTACTGGTTTTGTTCCTGTTCATGTTGGATCTACTGGTTTCCTTCTAGCTAGCCCTATTTTATCTTCTCTTCCTACTGGTTGTCATGGCGCTGGTCAATCTGCTGGTGTCTTTTCTGCTATTTCTGTTCTTGTTGGATCTGCTGGTTTCCCTCCAGTCAACCCTGTTTTGGCTGGTCCTTCTAATGGTGTTGAGAAATATGGACCTGGTGCTTCTCTTAAGGAGGCAGGTTCCTTGGTTGGTTCTGTCCAGACTTCTTCTATTGCTTCTCTCTTGAGATCCTCCTCTCAAGAATGGCAAAAAAAGGCTTCTTTGGTGGAGGGGTGGACCCCAGTTACTGGTAAACATCATAAAAAATCCTCTCCTCAATTTGAAATGACTCTCCGATCTAAGAAGAAGGGAGGTAATGGAAAATCTTAGATTATGTCTTGGGTTGTTTCCCTTTTCTTGGTGTCAACGTTCTTTCTTGGCTGGTTGGGGGTCTTTAGCTGGTATCTTTGGATTTGTTTCTTTGTGATGGATTTGTGGTGTCCAGGCTTCTATTTTGGCTGGACTATTGTATGTATGGAACTCTTATAGTTTTATCTTAAGTTCTGGTATTGTAAAGGGTTTCAGGGTCCCTTCAAAACCTGTTTTTATCTTAATCAAAAACTTTTGAAAAATAACATATAAAAAACCATCCATTTAACAAGTGCCACGTAGCGGCTAAGTACTTGCCTTTAATTAATTTTAGTTTTAAGTTAGATAATTATTGTAGTTTTAATTGTATTGTATATAAAATTAATTTTTTTAAATTTATCTAACAGTTCAATTATAATTAAATTTATAGTTCAATTAGAAATAAAATTATGGTAAAGTTAAGAAAAAATTTAAAATTACATTTTTCAATATTTTCATTTAGCATTAATTTTTTAAAGTTAAAGTTGTTGTGTGAGATAAAAAAGATTTATTTTTCTACCAAGTTTAAAGTATCATTTTATTTTAAATTTGCAAAAAATGCAAATACTATTATTATTATTCCTATTTTTAAAAAATGATAATTACGAATATTATTACATATGTTTTTTTATATAAAAATAAGAAACTATCATCAGACCTGATAAACTAGATGAGCTAAAATAAATTGATATTTTCTATAGAAAAAAATGTGAAAATAATGCATTACGGGTACAAATCCGAAAATCTCGTGTATAAGATCCAAACTCATTTAACCAATCAAATAATAGAAAAATAATTTTTATTCATGATAAAGTTAAAAATATTGCATCTAACTTTAGAAAACATGAAATTTATTACAAAATCCAAAATCTAAAAAATTCTAATTGGTCTAACAGTTTTATTTAATCACTAGTTAACACTAAAAACTCAAAAAGTGATGTAGCTTATCGGCAAGTATAATAACAAGTGCCACGTAGTGGCTAGTACTTGCCTCTAGTATAGTTTTTAATTATAATTAAATATTAAATATAATTATAATTTTAATATTATATTATATAAATTAATTTATTAAAAAAAAAAAATCAAATTAAAAAAAAAGAATTAATAATACGCATTATAATTTATTAATTTGTATTAAATATATTGATTAAATATTATATAAATTTTATTTTATTTTTTTAATAGAAACTGTTACATATATTTTAAAAATATTATTATATTATGAAAGCATATTTAATGATAAGATTAGAATTAAAAAAAATACATAATTTCAACTATAATATGAATCCAAAATGAACTTAGATGCTGCAATTTTGGGCCTGGGAAGTTCATCGGTTAAGTAACCGCAAGAGATCCAAGGGAGAGAAGTGAGGGGGACGTGGCATCATCGGAGGCCGCGAGGCGTAACCTCCGAGTCAACTTGTGGCGTCAAATCTAGGTCACCAACTCTAACCCTGGGTTAGCCATTCTGCCAAGGAACAACGGAGGCTTGCAGAGCCGAGGGATTCACTGCAACCAATTATCAGCAGATCGGCGGCCATGGGGGCCAATTCTGTTCTTGTGTGGCACCTGTGAAGGCAAATGAACGAGGTGCCCTCGTACAATTCGCTTAAATGATTGGAGCGGCAGAATATTTCATTCTAGTGTAGCGTAAGTGAAGTGAACCATCGGTCAGTCAATCATGAAGAAAAAGCTTGATACTCGCTTTCCCGCGGTATGCACATTTAATGCTTTCCTTCCCAATATGATCTACTCGTTCCTGCTTTCCTCGTAGAATTAGGGTTTGCTGATTTTAGTTCCTAGTGCACTGTGTTAAATTTTGTTTAGGGCAATCACCCCTAGTTAAATTGTAGTGGACTTGTAACAAATTTCATACACCCACAATGCTTCCTATGGTCCATGTGTTTTGATCTCGAAAAATTAGTCTCTCTCACTAGTGGAATGGGTTTTATTTTTATTTTTAATTTTTGACCCTTTTCTACCAAAAGTCACCAGATATAATTGCGTTGGATACATAATACACACCAAGTCCAGTGCGAGATTCTTCCAAAGCTTTTTTGCTGTAATCTATATTCTGGTTGACATGTTGTAACATCTATTACCCGGTTCATCAGGAAACTTGGACAAACCTGGACTGGTCCACTCAAGTTTTGGATCTCGGTTAGGGTTCTCGGCTAACCCATAGGGTTGCAGAAAGGTGCATTTAAAAAGTCAATTTGTTTAAGGTGAGTAGCCTAAAGAAGGATTTGGAGCTTGTTTATAGTAGAAAAATTATGAAAATGGCATGCACCATGAAGGTCGTTATGTGCCCTGGTAGCAGGGTTTCGTCCAAACCCCCATAACGCCATACTCTATCTTAGTTTTAGAAAGCAAAAAATAGAAAAATTATTTTACACCTGCGTTAGAGGGAAATGCAACCTTTTTCTCTTTACTTGTCTTGAAATGTCAAAAACAGCATTTTGCTTCATTTTTATGATTTTTGATTGTTTAGTTGGATCCCGAGTCGTCACCATTTAATTTTAAGTAATTGAATCCCATTTCTGGTTGTGGTTTGGCAAACCATCGAACCTGAACCCAGACCAGCAACATATTTTAACTTTGTTTCTATGCTGTTCTAGATAATAAGGTTGACAGTTCTATCTCTATTGACTCATGCTATTAAAGATTGTGTTGATTCTATTTGATTGATTCATTCCGTTTAAGACTGAGCAATGACCTCTACTCTATAAAATGTATATGAATGCTTATGTTAGCTCAATAAGCTAGGGCATGGTTACAAAATCCAGCCAGATTTGGCTCAAATTTGGTTTAGATGATTTGTCGAATTCGGCCCAGATTTTTCAATTGCTATAGAAATTTTGCAATCTGGACTAGTTGTTTTGATTTCCTGAATTAATCAATCTTTTTGAAGCTTTTACTTATGTGCTAGAGCCAAATTTTTGGTTTCAATGTGTCTCATCATTTGCATCTCATTGAATGGTTGGGTGTTAGTCGATGCATTTTTGAATTCCTTTTGGAAATTTGTTCTGTCTTATCCATATTTGTCTCTTGTTACTTTTTGTTCCACTCTTATCAATAGTGTATATTGTGAGCTACCTATCTTCTTTTAGAATGATATATTTCATGTTGAGACTATGGTTCTGTTGCTAATGGCTATCTGCATCCGAAACAAACATCCTGAAACCACAGCACATGGCACAGCTACCCAGAAACCATTTCTTGAAGGATAAAAAATACAACTCTATGAGAAACAAAAAGGTTCCCACTTTGAAAATATCTTGCACATGGGCAGACAGAAAACATAAATGCGATCAGCTCATTTGCTACATTGCAAGGGCTGCAGTTTGCTGCTACATTGAGACAACTATTGCTGACGGCACCTCTCCACTGTCATCCTTGGCCTCAATGCTACAAGCCACCTGCACCCTTAGCTCCAGAAAAGCCTCTTCTTGGCACTTTAACACTACTTTTGCAGAAAGCTTATATTGAAAAAAGGCTCAATATCTTGGAGAAGCTATCTGTCAAAACTACATGCAGCCCATCAATATACAACACCATGTCCTGATAATACAAGGTCAACTCATCATTCTGATGGTAAATGATTTTAATATATCTACATAATTCCACCACCTTTTGAGTTTGGGCATGAACAGGTCCTTCATATGTCAGGAATTGTTCCTCTAAGCTTCTGCAAAGAATAACATTTTCTCCACCTAGTCAAATCTTGCTTAAAATCCTTTCGTCAACTGTGGTAGCGGGAGCCTGGGCATCCAGTATAGCTATAATTTTCCAATATAGAAGCTCTAGTCCTGAGCACATTAGAATTTCCCATTCTGTTCAAAGAATTGACTTATCAAATTAAGGGCTTCAATATCTGGAATAACAAAGGTTCTGCTTGGGCAGTGATCCAAATGTAAAATCCCCTACCACTTCTGTCCCACAATTTCATCACAGTTTTCACATACACACATTGGCATTCTGTCAAACACTTCTATAACCATACCATTCTGTAACATTTACTTATCTCACAAAGACATTTCAACAAACTCTTTGTATGCAGCCTCTTGACACAAGGAAGCCCACTGTACTGAACTTGAATTTAGTCGTTTGCCATTACAGATTTGCAAAAACTATGGCCATATATTTATTACGGTTTCATATGATCATTTGCTTCAGACTGGTATATAAAATCCCAAAGACAAATTGTTCTAAATGATAGCACAATTGATTCAATCTTTTATAATTCCTGTACAGAGAACATTTGAGTGCAATTTGCATTCTTGTATTCTGCTTTTTATTGCCGAAGTCAGATTTTCTCTACAGTAATAGTTCAGAGAGTAGCATATATTTTCAGACAATTAACAGTGAGATAATCATGCACCTGGAGTCTTGTTTGTTCTCTGATGTCATGTCACCAACAGAAAAATACTTATAGAATGCCAACTTTTATCTGAAATACCCCATCGTTCTGTACTTGAATCTAACGGTGAGAGAGTGCCATTAATGACTCCTTCAAGTGATATGAATTTCCTCCAGCGCTGGTTTGAAGGTTTCCTGACTAATAAGTGGTTGCTGGCTGAGTAGGAATTCCCGTCATCAATTCCTGTCACCGGTCACGTTCACAAAAGAGCAGATGAATCCTCTGTTGCTTGTAGTTACTCAGTTATTACCTCCGGTTTGTCCAGCGTAATCTCTGAGGAATACCAATCACCATTTTGTTTTTGTCTGTTTGAGTTGGCACTTGACTATATGGAACTTTGACTGGGATATCTGCCGTCACTGCAAACACCACTGGCTTGCTACAGAATAGCCCAAGTATGTAATGTCCCCTTTTGGGATTGCCCTAATTTTTGCCCTAAAATCACAAATCCCATTAAATTAAGAATTGTAAGATGGTTAGAGATAACTTAAAAAGCCTTTTTAACAAAATAAATCCCAAGCGAGGTCTTTTTTTGTACGTTTTGACAAAGAGATTCTAATTGAATATTTTGTTTAAGAAAAATCAAGTGCTAAGTAATGAGCAGGAAATAAAGAATACTTCCGTTTGAGGCCCGATGGTAGCTTGCCATAACAATAGGGTTGATATCTGTCATATTAGATCAAGTGAGCTTTTGCCAACCTTTGGCATTTTGTAGCTATTTGCTTTCTAATATATATGATAGGTTCCTCAATCCTCATCTCCACTTGAAGCTTCCCAATTACTCCTTCCAATGCTACAGGTTGATGTTTCCATGATTTATAAGGCTGTGGAATGCCTTGTTCCCATCTCAGTGTCTGTTCTGTTATACATTTTTCCATAAGAACTGTCGCTGACTTATCTAATCCTTGCAGATTAATCATGCTCCAAATTGCTACTGAACTCACAACCTTCTAAAGTATGCATAATGTCTTGATTCATTATAGATTCTTCCTTTCTTCTATGTAGTGCACTCAACACCAAATATGTATTCTTGTCCTATGTAATTACCCTATAAAGAAATATCAAAAATACATATTTTATATTCTCTGGTTCTTCCTCTATCGTTATCTATCTCATGAGTATCCCATATATATTTCTTAATCTATCTCTTTCATGTCATCTATACCAAATATATATTTAATAACCCATAATCATTTCCATTCAAACCTTCATCTATCCTCCCAAAACTATCCTTCTGTTCTGTTGCTATAATCTCCCGATTTGATATCTAATATGTATTTAATAATCTATATTTCCATATTTTCTTGAGTCTCTCCCTATTCGATGCCTTCTTAATGATGGATAAATCTTTATCTTTATACCTCTAAACTGAATGGGTGGCATGTCTGTCCCTTTGCTAAGGATTGCACCTTTTTGTTATTAATACTAATCACTGCATTTTTAATGTTTATCTTAACACGAGTTCATTAGATGCCTTTGTTATTAATTTCATTGCTTTTATCTTATACGTAAGATCACTCATATTATGAGTAGTTTGTCTTGTCTTGCTGACTTGTCAAACTATCACTGTCCATGTGAAAAGAGATGGGAAATACATTCCATTTGTTTGACTAATCACTTTTTTAGGACAGCATTTATTGAAGAATTCATATTGATATTAGGAATTTATATTTATAAGATTTTGTTATTTATATTATTAGTATTAAGAATTGATGTTATATGGATTATTATGTCAATATTATAGTATTAATATTAAGAGTTAATTAATTATATTCATTCATTGTTCATTTATTAATATATAATATGATATTATATTACATCAATTAATATATTGTATTCTTCTATTATTATATTAATAATTTAGTTAATTTTAATAATAAATTATATTATAATATATTAGTTCATTAGTTTTATTTTATTTATTTATTATTAAATCCTATTCCAAAAGGGGATGATGTAATTTGGGTTTCAAACGAGGGGATATGACAAAGTATGTGGAAGTCACATCATCAAATGCCAGTGCCATCTCATTGGAATGAACCTGATGTGGATGGTACCATGCACTATCGAATTTGTCTTGCCAGAACAGATTCCAAGATATAATGTCAACGTGTCGTCTCCTTCCAAATATGGCTCCTTCTATCTGTTAATCACATGAATCATATTCTGCTAACCAAATAATTTTTCGCTAATGAATGGTTCTTCACTGCCTCTTCCAACTGGATATTCATTCAACTTTGTTAGTTGTGTGATGGTTGACCCGCTGTGTTATCAGCGTATTCATCTTCTCTGGTAACTCCGATACCAACTGGCGACTAATCTTTCCATCTGCATATGCTTTTGAACACTAGACCAGTTATTCCACTGGTGAAGTGAACTCTCGGTTTCAGACCCGATGAATCTCAGACAATATTAATAAAATTCCAACCTGCTTCCCACATTCTCGACCATGCTTCTGTAAGGGAAGAAAGTCCTGTACATCAACTTCCTCCAAACTGAAAATTAAGAAATTAATTATTAATAATAGTTTTTGTTATATTAATTAATATTAAGTAATTAATTATTTAATATTAGATACAGTAACTAATATTAAATAATTAACACTATTTATCCAATATCCCAATTTTAGGGGACATTACACCAAAACAGCCCCTCTGTAGGGCAAATCCTCAGAGGAGAAATTGTGCTTTGTTTTGAAAAATATTATCTCTGAACAAGAAGGAAATTTAGCTTGATCTGCAACACTTCACAAGAATTATAGAGACATGTCCAAGTGACCTTGTCTGGCCAGTTGCATGCTTGAATCCAATTTTGCCACCTTGCACATTAATGCCGGCAAGATAAATAAATACAACACATGGATAAAGCCCACATTGAGCTATATTAAAAATACAAATCCATCGATCATGCCCAAAACCAACTCGGTGATCTTTGATAATTAAAGAGAGGAAATTTTAAGAAGGGAGCAAAAATTGGTAATACAATTCTCAGCAGGGGGAGGAAGATCTTATGAAGAAAAGATGAATGGTTCTGCCATCATTCGGCTTCTCACTGATCATAATTGAGAAGGGCAGCTGAACAGTGTAAGCATTTGCCAGGAACTCAGTTGCTCAATCACATTCCCTAGAATTGTAATGATAAACAATTCCTAAAAATTGCTTACTTAGCAGACACACTTTGGATAATTTTCCATTAAGCAACCAATACTTAATAGACTCCCTAGGCAAGCTTGAAATATCACCTGAGAATGTCCTCAAATATTCAACTTTTGCCACCCAAAGAAGAAGCTAACTTAAGATCCTCCAACACTGTCAATGCCTGGGGTACATTGTTTGAACTGGAATCCAGAGAGGAGCCCCCTCTAATGAGCTACCCCAAGGAAGAGTGCACCATGGTCCGCACACCCATTAATCAGGGATTATCTCTAGCCACACATCTTCCAAATTCATTTTGAGGAATCCTTTTTGGAGGTTTCCAAGAAGCAACTAAATGCTTAAGTTTTTATTAATTACCCCATTATTAATGGGTTTTGTGTGTGTGCACGTGTGTGTTGTATTTGAATTATATAAATTATTTATGTTTCCTTACTAATTAACAATTTTAAGAAATTAAATGAAACATTTGGACAAATATCAGTGCATTCTCTGTATCAAATGTTCAGTTATTGACATAAATGAATTTAGAAAAAGATCTGCCCCATCAGATCACAGAGTAATATATTATTTAATGTTATTTGATATTTAAATTTGTTCTGCTATAAATAACTTTTTGTCTGGAGACCAGTTCTAAGTACAAATAATGCAGATATTTATGACAATCTTTGAAGATTGCATGCATGGATTTGTGATGGAAGCAGTAGAACTGTAATTTTACTGATATATTTTGGTTTGTTTTATTTGCAGTCTCGTATTAAAAAGATAATGCAAGCTGATGAGGACATTGGCAAGATTGCACAGGCAGTGCCTCTCTTAGTATGTGAGTAATCATTACCCTTTGTTTTTGTTACCACAACAACATTTTTATGTTGAAGTCCGTTTCAAATTTTCTTCTTGTTTTATATTGGTTGTTGAAGCCATTTATTACATTTGTATGTGCCATTAGCTGAATTTGTAAGTATCTGGCAACCTTTCTGGAATCAGGTCATTAAAAGCTTCTAGAGCTTAAATTTCTATTTTTAAGCAGCTGTTCAGTTTCTTTTATTGTTAATTCCTTTGTCCAAAGTTCCAAACAACTAAAGCATGATTGACATGTTTTAATACATGCAAAGCTTGGGATGTAAATACAAAGAAAGGATACCAAAGATATGTACAATAAAGAAAATGCTAAGGTCTGTGTGGAGTGTTCCTCGTCAAAATTTATGTACAGTTAGAAAAAATCTATTGCCTTTGTAGATTGTTTCTAATCAAAATTCAATTCAATTTCTTGAAGTTAGTGGAATGTTGTGGGAAGTTGAGGGTTGTTTCATAACACCCAAAGAAACTTTCCAAGTTCACATTTTCACCCTGTTTTTAAGGGATACATTTCCAAGGGCCAGCTCCCTATCTCCTGTAATATGCACGAGATGATATATGGGGATGTCCTCTCTGTACCCTCCACTTCTCTTCTCCCACATCCCACTCCCTGCAATTTATCCAATTTTTATTATGTCACCAGTCAAATTTACCTTACATGACTGCCACGTATCATCTCTCCAACTCATACTTGATTATTTCTTGATGTTAATTTGTAGTGTCCTTAATAGACAAGTGCTTTTAATACTTTTAAGTTTTAGACAATTGTCATACTGCTAGTGTTAATTGTCTTTAATAAGACAAGTGGTGTTGGTATTAGTTGATAGCTTATTCAACATCACTAATTTTGGACTACTATTGCACGAGTACCTGTAGTCTCTCGTTAATCACTATTAGTGGCTTTTGTACTTGTAATTTTTTTATTTTTTGGTATAATGGCACCGTGGTCATCCCCATATATGTTTCTGCTGTTTTTTTGCTCCCTTTAAAAGGAGATTCAGTGGAACATAGCATTTTTATGAATTTGATTATGGATGTGTTTTTGCTAAGAGAGTTGGAAAATCGAGGTTCTTTTGAGCATTCTATTGTCACTTTTACTGTAATTTTCCATTATTTCTGTTTTTTTGGTTTCTGAAGGTTCATTTGGGAGCAGGAGTTTCTTTAACATCCTTTTATTTCTGTACATTTAAAATAGCTACCTTTTGTATGCTAAGCATGTTCCTTATATCCTTTGTTTTGCAGCAAAATCACTGGAGTTATTTTTACAGGATCTTTGTGATCGAACTTATGAAATAACTTTACAGAGGGGGGCTAAGACCGTGAGTGCCTCACATCTGTAAGTGTTTCATATTTCCAGCATAAACATTTGCCTTACCGGCTTTATCTTAAAGTATTTACCTTACCAAGAGGGCCTTTGGTCTTTCTTGCAAGTAGTTAGATTAATGAGGATGGATTTTGTTGCATTCTTCCATTGATAAAATTGAACGCATTTCAAGCAAGTAGTTTAACATTTGAGGATGGGCTTCATGCTTTCCCTTGTTAGATTAATGAGGGCCTTTGGTCTTTCTTGCAAGTAGTTAGATTAATGAGGATTGATTTTGTTGCATTCTTCCATTAATAAAATTGAACGCATTTCAAGCAAGTAGTTTAACATTTGAGGATGGGCTTCATTGCTTGCCCTCTTTGAGAAAATTTTGCAGTAGAGGCTGTTATTTGGTTTGGTATCTGAAAAGAAGTGATAGTAATCACAAACGAATTAAATACTAGAAGCTTTTGAATGTTTCATCATTTAGTTTTAAAATTTTCTGTTACCTTTTCTTGGTTGGCAGGAAGCAATGCGTATACAGGTATAATGTTTTTGATTTTTTACGTGAGATTGTTAACAAAGTTCCAGACATGGGAGGTTCAGATGCTACTACTGGTGATGAAAAGAATGGTAGTAGGAGGAGGTAAATGTTGATTGCAATTTAATTTTGAGTATAAATAAGACTTTGAATTTTAAAGATGTATTTTGAGAACACGGCCTTATTTTACAATTGTTTTCTGGTATTTTTTTTCCTTTGTTTCAGAAAAGCACAAGAAGGAGACGAAAATGAAAGCGACGAGGAGGATGTGAAAAGGGCTAAAACGGTAAGGACTAAAATGTTGATATTTAGGTGTTGATTGTTTGCAAGGGAATTCAGACTTGTGTATTGCTGTTGATGTTTTTATATGGTTGCTAGTGTAGTAACTCCTAGCTATTTGGGTACTTTTCAAATAGGGTGCACATTGTGGAAATACAAGAGGAAGGGGAAGAAGAGGAAGAGGTAGAGGGTCTAGAGGCAGTACAAGTGCAAGAAATGACGCCATTGTTGATAAATTTGAGGATGAAGACTTAGATTTATCTCCCGAACATAGTGATAAACAGGAAAGATTGTCAGAAAGTCTTACTGATGTCAATGCAGAGGCAAGAGAAACAAAGTTAACAGCAGGTACGAGTGCCTCCCCTGTTGTTAGAAATTTTGATCTCAATATGGAGCTAGATGAAAGTGGAGATGTGGCAGATGTGCAACCTGCTGTCAAACAGGAAGAAATGCATCCTAGTGGCCTTTGCAGTGTACATCCTGCTGTTAAAGAAGAACAATTATCCAATGATGTTGCAGGTGTGCAGCATGATGTTAAACAGGAAGAGCCACGTCCTAGTTGGCCTCATTCAGATGTAGATAATGTAACTCTAGATTCTATGCATTTTCATTTGCGCTCAGATAGAATTGTTGATCAGGATGAAGATGACTATGACAATGAGGATGTATAATGCATTACACAATGGAGATTTGTTTTCTTCATTTCAAGGGTGCAGAGTAGAATTGGAGAAACCTTTCCCATTCAGATAGATTAACACTGTAGACTTACTGACACTTAGAGAAATTCACAACAAAACATCTTCCAAATATCAGATGTAATGAGTTGTTGTACATAATATTTTGTCAACTTTCAAGGAGGGTCAGGAAATTTGTATTGGTTTGAATGCTTACTTTTCAGGCACTGAAGAATTTACAGCCAGTCTGTTGCTTTCCTCTATGTTTTATCTCTGGATGATAGCATCAGTTTCTGTGCAAATGGCAAAATTTCTTCTTCGATGATAGCATCAGTCTGTGCTCAAAGGGAAAATGTCTCTGGATGGTAGCATCAGCCTGTGCTTGAAAGAGGAAATTCTGTTTTCACCTTTCTCGTATGAAGTATTTACAGTCAACTAGGTGGGAACCTTTTCCTCTTTACCTTTTTTCCCTTTTCTCTTTTTCCTTTCTGTTCTTGACAACATACGCAGGCAGCTAAAGTAACATTTCTGTAAAAATTACAGTTGCATATTGTGGATAATTGTTGGCAAGTATCTTTTTACATTTACCAGTTTCCAAGACGTAAAAAGGTACTTCCAAATATTTAAACCTCTATTTTTGGCTTTAGAATTTAGGTTAGGTACTTTGTTCATTGATTTTTATGGATCTGGTTAGTTGGTGAATAATGGGATGTCTTCCTCTAGTGATTTAGTTATTTATCAAGCTATTTGTTGAAGATGGCTGGAACAGATTTAAATCAAAGCAAACAGATTACAATACTTGTATCCAATTTTGTGATAAAACTTGTTATTCTCCCATAGGAATTCTCAAATCCTTAAAAAAGTGAAATTAAATGGAGTTGGCAACTTGATGTGAGGGCCTGATTCCTATCTTAGTGATGAAAATTCGTTTTGATGGTGGTGTATACTTATTCTTATTTTGAGTATTCTCATTTATGCCTTAATGAAAATAACCAGGTTAAAACCTTATGAAAACCACCCAAGTGTGACCCAAATGATGGGTGACACACGTATTTAAGTTACAGCAATTGAGAAACTTCAATGAACTAAATGAAACATCTTTACCTTCTTACAACACTAAATTAAGCATTATTTTCCTCTTTACAATGGCAGTGAATATTTAACTTAGTGTATCTCCACATATATATCTAATTATACCATCTCCCTAATCCAGTAAGGAAGAGGTTTGTTGTTTAAGTTGAACTTACATTGATTTTATTGGAAGACAAGAGAAGAGGAAGTTTGCTATAATTCAAATGTTCATGGATCTTATCAGAGGAGGAAATAGAGAAGAAGGTTTCTATTTAAGTTTGAGACACTTGGTTCTTCAGTTTTGTGCTTTTTACTTGCTAATTTATAATTATTGAAGTTTTAAGTTTTCTAGATTTCAGTGTTTTATATTTTGAATTTGTGGCTGTTATAATTAAATTAGTTTTGGTAGCCTAATATTTGGCGTTTTTAAGCATAATAAATTTAAGGCAAATGTTTCTCGTGGATATCATGTTTGGCCTTTTTTTATTACCCGTACAAGTGAGATATGGCTCCTTATATGTTTAAACCAGAGGTCATTTGATTTTGAAACACTTGTAAAGCCGCTTGTAATGAAGACAAATTGTTTGTATGCTAAAATCGGTAGTTATGTGATTTTAAAACATTTCTACAACGCTGAAACAAAGGAAAACTTGTTTGATGCCTGATGTAAGTTTCAGTTTTTTTTTAAAAAATAAGGAACTACACACAAGTAAAGAGGCAATATAAAACACCATTGCTTGGCAGAGCAAAACAGAGCCAAAAAGAACAGAAGTGCAGCTATCAAAGTACTACCAGAAACCAGTCAGCAGCTGGCGGCAGTTTTCTATTAAAACATGCCAAAATTTTATTTGCACCACACTAGTATAGGAGTACCAAAGCATAACATAATTGAATCTTTTATTTTCAAAATGCGTCACTAATGAGGTTTGAAAATACTTGTTAAATCTAGACTTATGCATGTATTTTGTTGAGAATGGCTCCATCAGATGGAAAAATATGGTGGGAAAAGATCGTGCCTTGTCTTAAGTATGGTGTAAGGCATATACATCTAGAACATGAGGAGGATAATTTATCCTACAAAAGTGTTTTTTCTATTGGATGTGGAGAGTGGAAGGAAACAGCAATGCAAATCATCCCTGACATGCCTTACGGCCCAAAAATAACATATGGGGCCTAACGAAATGTGCAAGATGACTGTTTTTGTCTAAAAGTTTGATGATTTAGATTTAAGAATTGAAATAAATGAACAGAGCTTTAGCACCAGTTACAATTTTTTTGAGCTGTCATCTTGGTTACATAAACACAGTATCGTTTATTTTATTTTATTTTGGATGTATTCTATCTTTACAAGCAGTTAAGATATTAACATTCAATGTTTAGCGGTAGCCATTCCATTTTTAACCGTATACTCTTGTTATTATCCGTGAAATGTTTATGCAGTTTTGAAATGGTATGTCAATAGATGTCTATATGTTTTTGCTGCAATCTTAAATAATTTTCAGTTCTATAGAGATATTTTTATCCGTAAGACATAAAATTGGCCTTCAATTACAGCATGTTCTAGACCAAGTTTGATTTTTAAAATTACATTTATCTTGCAGAAAATAAAGAAACATTAAATAAATTGTGGGAAATTTCTCATATGCTGTGTTTTATAATATGCAGCACTCCCTTTTAGCAAGTTATTTGTGCTCTCTAAAGCACAAAACAAATTAATCATTTATACTGCAATCCTAATTTTTTTTCGGTTCTATAGAGATATTTTTATCCTTAAGACATAAAATTGGCCTTCAATTCCATCCAGCATGTTCTAGACAAGGTGACTTGTTTGATTTTTAAAATTACATTTATCTTGTAGAAAACAAAGAAACATTAAATAAATTGTGGGAAATTTCTCATATGCTGTATTTTATGAAGATATTTAATTTGTTTTTTTTCCTTAGAGAGCAAAAGTAACTTACTGAAAAGGGAGCGCTGCATATTTTACTCAGGATTCTCCATTTGCACTTGGGAGAGAACAATATTCATGCGCCTATTTACCTTTTACCTTTTTTTGGAATATCACATTAATTTATGATTAGGAAGGACCCAAAGTCTTAAATATGAAACTACAAAGGAATGCTTGAAATTTGAAAAAGGGTCTTGTAACAGAATTAGAACTACAATGTTTTGTCGTACTATGTTCTTAATCACGACGTGTTGTTATTTTTTAACATTCTTCAACTGCCTGTTGAAGAATCAAAATCTTAATGACATTCATAATGAACAAGTAAATCTATCAACTAGGATTGGCTTTTTGTAAAGATGCTAACTAATCCTATGTTTTGTAAAATTATAATTGCACTGTTTCTTGGTTAATAATACCTGTAGTGAAATGATGAAAGGATCTCGGTAATACTTTTTTCTTATATGAAGAACAGCTAGCTTTCCTATTTAAAGAGTACCATCGTTATCACAACGTACATTAATGGGGGAATCGAAATTTTTTTGCAAATATTTTGAAACTCTTTTTAGCCAATTAATTTGATAATACATTGACAATACCTGTGTATACCTATTCGTTGATGGAGAAAGATAACTTATTGCATCTTTGAACTCTTAAGTTACAATTCCATCGCAAAGGTTAAAACAACGTTCAGAAGTTGATCTTTAGTCATCTATTGAATTAAGGATGGTTCAAAATTAACCAATGTATGTCTATACCTATGTATACCTATTCGTTGATGTAGAAAAATAACCTATTGCATCTTTGAACTCTTAAGTTACAATTCCATCACAAAGGTTAAAACAACATTCAGAAGTTGATCTTTAGTCATCTATTGAATTAGGGATGGTTCAAAGTTAACCAAGACATGTCTATGAATAAAGCATAATAATGAGAAGCTCTCGTGCACATTCAAGATACGAGTAATTTCTTGAGTGAGCCAACTCTGTTCTAAGACTAGTCAAGATGCTTTAGATGATGAAGAATGGAAAAGCAAAGCAACTAAAATAATAAAAAAGTGCGATGCTCAAGTATAGTGTAATGAATTAAACACCAATAGTTAAAATCAATAAGAATAGAAAACTAACTGTAAGCATAACTGATTACAATTAAACAACGAAATTGATAAGGAAAGATCCAATGCTTGTAAAAGATTGAATATTTCTTTTAATTGCTTCTATTATACTCGGATTATTTGCCCAAAAACGCCCAGGCTTCACAAAGAAAATAATAGGGTTAATGGTATTGGGTGTGCATTAAAAGATTGCTCTAGAAGCACATGAGCGGCAATAAATATGCTAAGGTAACAGGGCAGAAGATATCATTCATAAATATGCTAAGGTATCTTTTAAAGACGTCTCTGCGTTGCAGCTTTTCGATCTTTCTAGGTATAAAACTTAGTATACCCAAGGAGACACGGATCTGACTGCCTAAATTAAGCATGAAAAATTATTAGACGGAATTTTTGGCTGCTAAATGTGAATTTCTCTTGGAAGAAAAAATTCCCCCAAAAACAGGTTTGGGCTTCAGAGTTGTATTCCAAAAGTAAGAATGAAGGAAGAAGAAAATGAAGCAAGCGTTTCGACGTTCACGTTTCAGAAGATGAGAGCGAGATGCTTTCTAGTTGATCCCATGCTTCCTTAGCGGGCAAGATAATCCATTGAAGCTCTGTCTGACTCGTTGAAAGTTTCACGAGCTTCTGATGCGATTTTTTTTCAGACGGTTGAGACATTTGATGCGTAACAAATTCAAGCTTGGCCTCTGGATTCAAGGCATTTGTAACATCCTATGCAGTTGGCATAGAATGCCATAACTTAAAGATGGAATTTTCGGCTTTCTATTGATTGAGATGCATTTTGAAGGCTTCTTTGTTCATTGCTCTATTATCGACCCTTCTTGGGTGTGGGAGACCTATACCTTTTTCGAAAAGTGAAATATTATTTCCGTAGAGGCAAATTGGTCATGTATTCTGCCCCGCATTCAAAACTGGACCGGATAGAGTGAAGATCACAGTTCGTTACTGTCAAGTTTCAGGAGCTTTTATCCCAAGAGTTTTGTCAGAGGCGGGTAAAGCTTTTGTAATTGCCATTTTTTTGAGAAATAGATTGATTGATTAAGTTAACTAATTCGGAGAATTCATCCATGGCTTGTATCATAGTTTGCAGACTCGACTGAGGTAACTGGCAAGCTCAAAAGTTTCAACTTGGCAATTATAAACTAGTCAACTTCGAAAGCACTTAAAAATTAAAATCTTCTAGAAGAAACATAAATTGTTTGTGCAAAATTCAATTACAAAATGTATTAAATTGACATCTCAAAAGAGAAAATGCATGGTTTTAAAGGAAAACCTTGTGAAAAAGTGTTTTAACCAGCATCTTAAATTGACATCTCAAGAGAGAAAATGAATGGTTTTATAGGAAAATCATGTGAAAAAGTGTTTTAACCAGCGTCTTACGCTTCTTGGCATTTTTACCTACAATACCCCATAAAATTAGTCTTTGGTACTCGCAGAATTTGCAAACTATGGCTTGTAAATGTTATTGAGACTCATGGATGAATAGAGGGAAACTACTAACACTCTTCTCTAGGTCAGTTTTTGATTATTTGAATTGGGAGCTCCATTGATAGTTTTGCAATTTCATCATCTTAATTTGCTAGATGCCTAATAAAGCTTTTTGTTCTCTCTTGATCAATCTTTTAAAAATCATATGAATTCTTGGGGTTGAATCTAAAAGAAAAATTTAACTGAGTACCTAAACACAAGGCTCTAAGACCACCAACCAAGAGACCTCAGAAAAATGACAAGAGTGGATCTTGTTAGGCGAAGACCCATCAGTTTGACGAAGAATCTAATTTGATAAGTTGATAGATAATTAGGTTCACTGTCTATGCTTATAGGTTGTAGTATGCCTTGTAATTGAGAGAACCAAATATGGAAAGAGAGGACTTATGATTGAATCAAAGATCCTTAGGATCCTTACAAGACAAACCAAAAATAAATCATTCAAACCTTGAGAAAGCATTTGTCTCTATGTTCTCTCAAGAGAGTATTGTGGTAATGATGGGTGGCACTTGAAGGAAGCGATTGTCAAGTAGAATTGAAAGCTCGAGTATTGATTCAACTTTTATGATAAAATCGCCAGGGACTTCCTGAACTTCTACGAGAGACTCGTGAAGATTTTCGTTGATTGGGGAGGCAGAATTCCACCATCTATCAGTATTGGTTGTGAAAAATTCTATTGCAGTCACTAATTATTAATCTCCTATCTTATAAAGATTATTTAACTGTCAAAAATAAATTCATAGCTAATATTGAAAAATAACACAACTGCAACTTCACAAATAAATCTACAAAAAGAAATATGCAACACAAAGAACACACCATTTTCGGACAATCTCCCAGTTCCTCTTGCTGATATTCCTCCACTGCTATCCCCAATGCTATCATTGTGCCCTTGCTAACACTGCAAGACTGTTTTCTATCACTACAAACACATTTGCTAACACTGCAAATGCTTTCCAACTTGTGTTTTCCAAATGCCCCTAGACCTCCTTTTATACTACCCTCATTGGTAAACCAACGATCGAGATCGATTCACAATCGACGGCTGAGATTAAAAACAAGTTAACAACCAATAACAAAATTGGTTGCAAGGTGTCACCCAAAGGAAATCAACAATTAATAAATAATTGTTTCTTCACTAACAAATTTGTTTTAGAAAATAATTATTTACTAATAATTAGCAAATGGACAAACAACTGTCCAAGCTACCAAAACTAAAACTCCCTCTTAGCAAGGAAGTTGTTCTGCATGACACCCAACTTATCTTTGAAGAAGATGGATTTTGCCATCCCCAATGCCTTTGTTAGAATGTTTGCTACCTGCTCCTCTGTAGGTATGTACTGTAGCTGAACAAGCCACCGCTGTACATAATCTCTGATGAAGTGATACCTGATGTCTATATGTTTAGACCTATCATGAAACACTGGATTCTCATACAACTTGATGCAACTCTGATTGTCATAGTGTATCATAGTAGTCTCAACTCTCTGACCAAACAAGGCCACTAGCAACTTTCAAAGCCATATAGCTTCACACGTCGCCATGCTAGTTGCTATGTATTCTGCTTATGTAGAACTCATAGCCATAGACTTCTGCTTCCTGCTGAACCAAGAGACAACTCTCGATCCCAAATTGAAACAACACCCTGAAGTGCTTCTCTTGTCCGTTGTATTGCCTGCCCAATCTGCATCAGTATAGCCTATCAACTTGATACCTTCACCTTGACATCTCAAATTCCTTTCTCATTTCATCAGGAAATGATTTGCAAATATTATCATGTCCTCCAAATATAATATCATCAACAAAAATTTCAGCAATAAGAATATTGTCATCATTTTCTCCTTTCAAATACAAATTGTTATTGTCACTTGTCCTCGTAAGTCTAGTACTAATAAGATAAGCATGTAGTCTTTCATACCATGCTCTCAGTGCTTGTTTCAGTCGATACAGTGCATTGTGCAATTTACATACCATGTTTTTTCTGATTTGGATCAACAAAACCTTCAGGTTGTTCTATGTAAACCTCATCCTCAAGTATCCCATTCAGAAATGCAGACTTAACATCCATTTGATATACTTTGAATCCTTTGTGTGCAACATATGCAAGTAGTATCCTAACTCCTTCAAGTCTTGCAACTGGTGCAAATGTCTCACCATAGTCAATTCCTTCTTCTTGTGCATATCCCTTACAAACAAGTCTTGCTTTGTTCTTAGTGACTTCACCATTCTTATTCAATTTGTTTCTGAATATCCATTTGGTTGCAATTATATTTTTATCACTCGATCTCGGTACCAATGTCCATGTTTTGTTCTTCTCTATTTACTCAATTTTTTCATTCATGGCTTTAATCCATTCCTCATTCTCAAGTGCATCTCTAACATTTTTAGGTTCAAATTCACAAACTAAACATGTGTTCTGTCTCAACTTACTTCGTGTCATTATGCCAGCTTGTTTGTCTCTAATGATTTGGTTATGTGGATGGTGTCTTCTCACAAACTTAGCTAACACTTGCTCTCTCCTATATTCAATTTCTTCCTCAGTAGCAATTTCCTGATTCTCGATCTCTATAGGTTGATGCTCAGTGTCTTTATCCTATTGCTCGTTAGCTTCAACATGTCTCTTGGGTAGAAGGTTAGGTAACTCAATGAATGTATATCAACCGTAGTCTTCTTGTTATTTCCTGCTTTCTTCATCATTTTTCTCAGGAAACCCATCAACTTTCACATTAGCACTTTCAATCATTTTGTTAGAACCTTATTCAAACATTTATAAAATTTGCTCTTAGTAGAATATCCCAAAAATATTCCCTCATAACCTTTAGAATCAAATTTCTCATTTCTATCATCTTTCAAAATGTAAAATATACTTCCAAAATTTTTGAAATAACTTACATTAGGTGTGTACCCAAACCATAACTCATAAGGTGTCTTGTTTGTATCTTTCTTTAGTTGTACTCGGTTCAATGTATATACAACAATGCTAACAACTTCTCTCCAGTACATTTGTGTAACATCATTTTCAATCATTAGTGTTCTAGCACAATCAACCTTAGATCTATTCATTCTTTCAACAATACCATTTTGCTGTGGTGTTCTCGGTGTGGAAACCTGTCTTTTAATTCCATGCTCATTACAAAAGTTAGTGAATTAATCAGAAATAAACTCACCTCCTTTATCAGATCTTAAGCATTTTAACTTTTTTCCAGTTTCATTTTCTACTCTAGCTTTATACCATTTGAACATTTTGAAAGCTTCAGATTCTTCTTTTAGAAACATAACTTTCATCATCCTAAAGTAGTCATCAACAAATAAAATAAAATATTTGTCACCGTAATAATTGTGAGTTCTCATAGGACCACATAAGTCGGTATGAATCAACTCCAAAATAGCTTTAGATGAGTAGATTTTGCTCTTGAAACTCAATTTTGACATTTTTCCCATTTGACATTGTTTGCATGTGACATGGTCAGGTTTAGATAAGCTCGGTAATCATCTTACTTTTTTTTTCTTACTGATCTTAACCATGTTGTCAAAATTTACATGACATAACCTTTTATGCCACAACCACACATCCTCAATTTTAGCCATCAAACAAGAAGTTTCAGCATTGTCAAGATAAAATAGATTACCTTTAGATTGTTCACCAGTACCGACAAACTTTCCTATTTCATCATATATCTTCACCTTCCTACTTTCAAATGCAACTCGGTGACTTGAGTTATTCAACTGTGCTACACTCAACAGATTATAGTTAAGTACCTTCACCCGATATACATTTTCACATTTGATCTTATTGTTCAACATGATAGATCCTTTTCCTTTTACTTGACAAGGTGTATCATTACCCATTTTAACAGATCCTCTATTATAATGTTCAAGGTATTCAAATTTATCGTCATCACCACTCATGTGATGTGTACAACCACTATCAATAATCCATGTATCATTTTTTCTAACTTTAGAAATAAATGTTATTTCTACATACCTTTCTTCTTCCGAATCTTCTTTCAAAGCTATGAATACCACCTCAATGTCTTCATCAGTGTCGGTGTCAGTGTCAATATCATCATCTCCATCAAGGTAACATGCCTTCTTGCCCTTGTCTTTGTAATCTCGGTTGTTCCTTCTATCATAGTGTCAGTTGCCTCTGTGATCTTGGTTATCTCTTCTGTCATACTTCTTTTCACTAGATCAGTCATTGTCTTTGTCATCATCTTTCCTATTAGGACATCTAGCTGCAATATGACCAATTTCTTTACAGTTAAAACATGTTAGAGGTAATTTTTCCTTATACCTTCCTTTACCTTTCTGCAGCCCCTATCCATAAGTGCTTCAAGTTCATCAAGTCCATCTTCATCATTGTCACTGTCACTTTCATTCCTTATCATATGATTACTGCTTGACTTTCCAATTTTCATGGATGACATAAATGTAGACTCAACACTCGGTAGAATACTGTTATCATAGTTATTCGGCTCAAAAGTAGTCAAAAAACCGATTAGACTATCAAGTGTAAGAACACTGTTCGATGCAGATCTCATTTCATGAATTGCAGATATTATAATAGCATAGATAGGCAAAAAAGTTCTAAGAATTTTACTCACAATAGTGTCTTCATCAATAACACCTCCTTGCTCCTCAGAACATTAACAACCTCCTTGATTTGGTTAGAGTACTGTGAAATGTTTTCTCCTTCTTTCATTTTCATATAATCAAATCTTCCTCTAAGGCTTTCAGCTCTTGCTCTCATCACATTTACATCTCCAACGTAGACTAGTGTAAGTTTGTCCCACATTGCTTTTGCTGAAGTACAAGATTTGATATCTTCAAATTCTGCATCAGATAAGGCAACATCAATCTCTATCATTGCCATGTTATGTTCATGTCTATCTCTCAGTTGATCAACAGTCAATGGTCCAGTTGTCAGTTGTATGTAAGCATTGGTCAGGTATAATAATACAGATTCTCCAATTTCAGATATATGCAACTTCATTCTGTTTTTCCATGTTGAGAAGTTATCTTTGTTTAGCTTAGACATCTCTCTCTTATACATCTTGTAATCTTTAGCTCAAGTCCTTCAAACTTTCTTTTCAAGCACACATGCTCTGATACCAATTGTTAGATAACTGAGAGGGAGGGTGAATCAATTAATTCGAGTTATCCTATAGTCCCAAAATCCCAGATGTATATATTGAAACTTTTTCAAACAAATAACCAACTCGGTAAGATAACAATAACAATCTTTCTGTTCATTCACAAAATACCAATAAATTCAATACCGTGTTTACTGATTAATCCAAATATAAAATGTGTAAAGTAAGCTAACAATCCAATCACATCAAATAACACATAACACAAAGATTTTAACATGGAAACCCTGCTAAGGGAAAAACCACTTGGGACCAATAACCCAAAATATTTCACTCTTCTGAAGTGAGCTCGGTTAGGAGCCAACCCTATTAAAGGTTACAATGAACACTATAAGGTGTGACCTGGTTAGAGGATTTATCACTACTAGTTAATTCTTGACCAACATTCACTATGGGGTCAAAAAGAAAACCATCGACATCCATAGAATGTTATATACAAATAAGACTGTTAAGTCCACTCGGTTAAGAGATTTAGCTGTAACAATGGTTAAACTGATACAATAGTGATCTGATTCAAAATACAACTTAGATTGCAAATATTCAGATTTATGCTAAGCTCAAAATACCTCCTTTGATCAATAATTACTTCAATCCTTCATCATATTCAGCTCGGTTAACATTACTCTGATGCTCGGTTATGCCTGCAGTTCTGCTTGGTTCTATTTGTAACCAGTTTGATCAGTGGTGCATGAAAAATTTCCTTTCACGTGATTTCTCCTACAGATTCAATTAGCTCCCATACCCAACAATGAATCTCATGTGTCTTTAAATAGACATCATAAACCATTTTCTTCTCATCCATTAGATTTTGCCTCTTAATCTCCATCATTCATTTTGCCGCTTCAATCTCCCTTGACAGATGTGTCTATAACATGTTTCATCCTTCTCCATTCGATCATCTCTGAATTTTTTCAGCCGTTCGATCCTCATAACAAACTTCATCTCTTACCTCGGAATCATACACAATTTGCCAGTTCATCAATTTAGTCGGCTGTTCTAACATTTAATGTTTACATCCATTCGGTTAATACAAAATATGTTGGTGAATACTAACTCAGTTATTACTGATACTCCGTATACACTGCACTGGCTCGGAGCATACATAAATATTCAATTACCGACCACATTAACTTATTTAATTCTGATCTTCAATACATAACAGATCCATGTAATACAATCAAGTCAACAAAATTATCTCATAGACTCATCAATAAGTTACCTAATGTATACCTTAGTCATATCTTCATATCCATTTCATTTTCATGTAGATATCTCTTTCCTTTATCATTTTCCTTCTTTAGATGTTTGTAACTATCATGATAAGTATAGTCAAAACTAGTTGACATCAATGACAACATAATGACTAATTTAATTGCCTTACATATCACTTTAGTAGCTCGGTGATCTCTAATCACTGTATTTTGAATTCATTAAGTTATTCAATCAGTTGCAGATCATTACAAAATAGAAGACTACTTAGATAAAATGACACCTTTCAACATAAATATGTACTAAACAAAAACAAAAACTACACTGCGGTACTGACTTGGAATTTTAATTTGAAGCTATTTTTTAGGGTATATGTCACATAGTCACTATGTACCCGAGTATAGGTCACCTAGGCACTATGTACCCACTTTTTGCCTAAAATTTTTAGAGATAATTTGTTGGATCGTGTACTTTCTATATTTGTGACATCTTTGTCACACATTCCTACACATTGAAAATGAGAAATTATTGGGTTGAAAGGGGTTTGCTTTGGTCAAACTCCTTTTTAGGAATAAACCTTGTAATTGAAATGAAATTGCATAAAGGAAAGCATGTAATTGTAAAGGTAAATATTAGATCTACCTTATAAATGTAGATGCCTTCATGAATAGATCATACATATTCATGAAGATGCTTGTATGTTGCTTGATAGTAGTTGTTGAAATTTGGACAATAGGAAGGAATCAGAGATGCCTTTCACAAATGTATGGATCTACGAATGCCACTCCAAGATCTTCAATGTTGCTATACTTGATAACTCTTTCCTTGAAGAGTGGATGCATGAAATGCATGTAGATGGACAAAATGATCTTCTTTCTTGATAGAGAGCTCCTCTACTTGACCATCAGGGGAGAGAAGCTTGTTACAATGAGAAGATTTGCCCTCAAAATACCTTAGGATGCTTGAAGAATTCTTGAAACTTGATCTTGAATTAAATTGCCCCAATTTATGAATAAAGCCTCAATCGTTCCATTAGAGCATTTAGAGATGCACAAGGCCACTTTTCATATAGATCATTAATGGAAAGTAGAGAAAGGTATAATTCCATACCAAATGCCTTTGAGGATAAGGGAACCCATTTATCCAAACAATATTGCCTAGAGCATGACCAAAGCCAGACATGTAATTTTAATATTGAGGTACAACAAAGAAGTTGGATAGGTATGAGATTTATATGATTAGACGCATTGAGTTTTTGTTGGCATTGTTGTTATTGATGTCAAAACCTCCATATCGATTGTTTGGCAGTATCAATTGGCTTTTGGTAGTACCGGTTCAATGTTTGTAGTTGTCGGTATGATACCAAGGTTTCAATTTTTCATGTTGAATAGTTTCTATATGTGGAGTTTTGGTGTATGGTGTCGGGTGTACTTGTTTCTAAGAATGGAATACATCTTCTAGTACATATGTATGTTTCAGTGAGTGTAGTTGCATGTAGTTTCTATTGGTACTTGTTGGCTTCTATGCTTACAGGGTTTGTCCAGGTGTTCTTGCTACCTGGACATTATTTTAGTTCATTAGATGGTTTTGGTATCTTCTTTTGGGTAGGTTTCATTTGTTTCAATCTATTGGTTGATTCAGAAGTTTTGTTGATCAAGTCATGGACTTGGTTGTGGTGTTTTAATAGTTCCCTTATCTTTTGGTAAATATGATATGAAATGTATGCATCTTAAGTGTGACCTATATTTAGGTCCTATGGTAGTGTGTTGTAAAAATTCCTAAGTATGACCCAGATTTAGCTTATGTGGTAGCATCTTAAATATAAATATAATATATTTTGTTTTTTGGATGCCATGGTTTGTGGCTTGGCCGACATAGGTGGATACCTTATCAAATGTGTATATAAAAAGAGATATATTTTTGTATCCAATGTATGATATGTGAGTATGTATGCAAGCGAGATAGAGAACTATATATGATATAGTGCAAGTTTGTTTCCGTGGATATTTGGCAGTGGTGTGTAGGCGGAAGGAGTTTGAGTGAAGTATTGCTATGGTATAGAGAGAAGGTCTTACATACTGTGCTGTAGAGGTTTGGTATATGGTGGCAAAAGATCTATACCAGATCTGGTGTTGATGGTGATTGTTGTGTTTTATAATGGAACTATTTCATGCATAGGAAGATGCAATTTTATTAGTTCACATTTTTTTAGTAAAATATTTTGTAGTACATCTTTAAGGGTAGTTAGCTCGACCGACAGTGAGCCAACCTGCAGTGAGAAAAACCAATAGTGAGCCCTTGTAAAAATGACCTTAATGGGTGTCACCTTAACCAGTGTTCATTTCATGATAATTAGCTTCTCCATGGTTTTTCCTAGTTTGGGTTTCTATGTAAATTTTGGTGTTAATTATGTTGATGATTTTGTGCTTTCATGTTTTTATTAGTCTTAATTATTTGAATGGTTTATGTGCTTACCGATTCAATAAAAGTTTTAGAATTTGTTTGCTTACTCTCAGTTATTTATCCTATTTAACAATTGGCATCAGAGCTTGGTCCCTTGTAGAGGATTGGCAGATCATATAAGTGACATTGAGAGTATTGAATAAAAAAATGAGGACTTGAAAGAAAACCTAAAAGGAATAAAATGCATGTATCAGTAATCTGAGGGATCAGATCTGGAAGTTCAAATCAAGACACAAGGATGCTAGTCGGGAATTGAAGGAATCAAAAGAAAAGGTGGCAAATCTGGAAAAGAAGGTAAATGAAAATAAAAATAATGAGGAGTTTATTAAAGATGGGTTAAAGAAAAAATAGAAGGTTGGAAGAGGACCAAAGAAGAACTCAAGATTGCCTTAAAGGAATGAAAGAAATTTGAATAGAATCTCAAGGACATCATCACGATGAAGTAAGATGAAAATGAAAAGATAAATCAGGAATTAAGGAAGATGAGATTTGAGGCTAAGGTTTATGGGAGAAGTACTATTTTGGATCGATTATTAGCTCTGTAGAAGAGTCACACAAATAAGGAAGGATTAGGGTTTATCGATGAATGATCAAATCTAAATAACAAAGGAAATGAGAAGAAAGTTGAAGTTGAAGAAAAATATGAGGTAGCAAGAAAGGTCAAGGTTCTGAACACATCTACAAGAAGTCCTAGTAAGGCAACCAAATGCTCAGAGGTACTTATCTTTTAATAGTTATTGCTACATGTGCAAGACTTTTGGTCATAAGGCTATTGAATGTAAGATGAGGAAGGAACCAAGGTTCAATGCCTTAATTGTCAAAAAGTCAGTTATAAATAAAATCAATGTAAAAGTAAAGTTTCTATCAATCAAGAAGAGTGTAATGAATAATATATTTTAAGAGAATTGCTACATGTATGCCACAATTATGGTCACAAGGCTAATAAATGAAAATCTAGGGTTCGGTTAGTGAGATCAAGATAAAGGAATGTCAATTATTTCAAATGTGGTAAGATTAGTCATTATGCTAACACATGCAAATTTGGTGGCGCTCTGGTGAATATAAAAAATGGTAATAATATTATAGTTTCAAGAGAATCTCAGAAGACTAACATGCCATGGAAGAAGAAAGATGTTGTTGGTAAAGAGAGCCTTGTAGTCCAAGATCCTAGTACTAGCTCTTTTTGTAACTGAGCCAAATGATGGCTCGGGGGTAGTATTACAATGCTATATTAGTCACTTCTTCTACTTTGAGGTGATATCGATTGCAACTAGCTTGTCTCTAAAATGTTGGATGATAAAATAATGATTGTATTTATTTTGATTGATTGATGTATGTAGTACAATTGGGTTGTGTCGATGATAATTAATTCTTGGAAGAAAAAGTAATTATGATGGTTCATGGTTATAAATGTGAATTTTTGAAATCATTTGGCACTGTTGCAAGAAGAAAAATTAGAGTTTTTTAGCTGATCTTAAGAAAGGTTGAAGAAGAATTCTTGAGTGTGATAATGGAATCTCAATTGGTTATTCATGGTAAAGGTGTGGTCATATCAAGGATATTAAAGAAGGATAAGATAGAATAATCTAATCATGGTATTATCAAATTGCTGGAAGTGGGATTATCATCAGATGAGTTATAGAGGGTTCAAAATCTTAGATTGGATATATGGGGAGAATTTCCCTAGTTTGATGACAAGGAATTTATCATGTTTTTGTTAAGTCGGTTTTAGGATGGAAACCTAGTGTTGAAAAATCCTATGAGGTGATGAAAGATAATTGAAGACATCACGAGGTTGTGCAGTGTTGGTGACTTAACAAGAAATATGACAATCAATTACAAAGAGGTAAAGGAGTATACTAGTATTGACCATGATAATCATGCTTTCCTGATAAATACTCTTGAGGATCTGGTGGTGAGGTATGTTGCCTATGTCATTTCCTATAAAATTTGATTTTGAAATTAGGATGGTGCTACTTCAGCTATGATAGTTTACATTGCTCATACGATGGTTAGAGAAGGCGTTCAATTTTGATCTGTGCAAATTTTCGTTGGATAATTTTCTTGAAAATATTAAGATGACCATAGAGAATGGTTATGAATTTCAGTTTGCATCTTTGGTTATATGCTCAGTGTTCTATTTCATGAGATCATTAACTAGTAGAGAGAATATAGAGTGGAGGATCCCTGTCGGTAAACAGATTTATAGATACCTAGAGAATTTGGAGAATAGTTCAGATGCTTGTAAAGTGTATTTCTCTTCATTGCAAATGAATGTTTGTTCCGGTTTGGTTGTTTCTAGTGCTATGCCAAAGTATTATAGTTTTTATTGGTGGTTCTCCTTCGGAACCTAAAAGGAGAAAAAATAGTGTTAAAGAAAAGGAAATTATTACCTATCTCAGAGGATGAAGAAGAAGAGATTGAGAAAGATGTGGTTTCTCCATCACAATTTGACTCTATGGATTCTAACATGGTTTAATATTTGTTAGAATATGGCGAGTTTGACAAAGTTGGTGAATTATGGTCTAGTTTCTCTTGGTGACCAGAATAGAGATAGAATAATTATTGACTGATCACTTGATCGGTAAGAAGATCATGGTTTCTAGTGTGTCTAGTGTGCTACCAATTGAGTTGTTTAGAGATATTGAGAGAAAATTGTTGTAGAGTGGAGCTGATTACAGAAAGATCAATAATTCTATTGAGAAGAAGTGTACCAGTGCAAAACAAAAGTTATCTAGATTAATTGGTGAGACTGAGGAATATAAAGGAAATTTTAGATATGTATAGGTATTGTCTTTGATGGCTTGCTGTTGTTGACAATTTTAAAGGAAGAATTGAAGTTATTGAGGTAGAATTGAATTAGATGGGAAAGACATGATTGTTTCAAGGAAAAAGAAGGAAAATAGAGGATAAGAGTTGGTCGGTTTCAAGGTGAAAGGTTTTAGTTACAAAGACAAAGAGAAGATCTGGTGAACACATTCTAGTTGGTAAAAGACATGGTCAAGGTTTAGTTTGAGCATGTCTCTAGTATCCTTGCCGATGCAGAAAGTTATGAATGATGGTTTTAGTCTTTGGATTAGATTTTATCTTCTGACATGCTAGTAGAGCATGATAGTGTCTGTGCCTGGATAGGTTCTATTCTTGTTGAGTGGAAGAGGAAGCTCTTGATCTTTAAGGAAAGGTATAAGGTCTTTAATGTGCAAACTATTGTATTTATTTGATTTTTATGAGTTTTGGTTTTTTGGCCCTTTTCCATTGTGGAAAAAAGTGGGAGAGAAAGAGTAAAACAAAAAAATCAATGAAAAATCTACTAGAAGGGAGTTTTTCGATTGTTTGGAGTTTTTGTATTTTTTCTATTTTTCCATCAATGCTAAAGGGGAAGATTGTTAAGACATATTGAGATGTTTCTTGCATTGTTGTCATTGATGTCAAAACCTCCATACTAGTTGTCTAACAGGATATTGATTGCTTTTTAAAAATATTGGTTGGACATTTGCAGTTGTCAGTATGTTGTCGATATGATATCAAGGTTTTAATTTTGCATGTTGAACAATTTCTATACATATAGTTTTGGTGTATGGTGTTGGGTTTACTTGTTTCTACTAATGGAATACATCTTTTGGTACATTTGTATGTTTCGGTGAGTGCAGTTGCATGAAGTTTCTATTAATACCTATTAACTACTATACTTACAATGTTCTTATAGGTGTTTCTACTACCTAGATATTCTTAAAGTTCATCAGATGGTTTTGGTATCTTGTTCTGGATAGGTTTTACCAGTTCCAATCTATCGGTAGGTTCAAAGTTTTGTTGATCAAGCCATGGATTTGATTGTGGTGTTTTGACAGTTCCCTTATCTTTTGGTAAATATGATATGAAATGTATGCATCTTAAGTGTGACCTATATTTAGGTCCTATGGTAATGTGTTGGAAAGAATTATTAAGTATGACCCAAATTTAGGTTCAGTAATAGCATGTTAAACATAATTGTAATATCTTTAATTTTGTGGCTAACATGGTTTGTGGCTTGGCTACAATAGGTGGCTACCTTATTGCATGTGTATATCAACATAGATATCTTTTTGTATTTAATGTATGATGTGAGTATGTATACAAGCAAGATAGAGAACTATATATGATATAGTGTGGGTCTATTTTAGTGGATATCTAGCAACGATGTGTAAAGAGCTTGAGTGAAGCATTGTTGTGGTATAGAGAGGTCTTACATATTGTGTTGTAAAGGTTTGGTATATGCTGGCATAAGATCTATACTCGAACTATTGTTGACAAGGATTACTATGCTTTCAACTGGAACTATTTCATGCATAGATAGATGCAATTCTATTAGTTCACATTTTGTCAATAAAATATTTCTTAATACATCTTTTAAGGGCAGTAAGATCAATTTGCAATGATCCAACCTCTAGTGAGCAAAAACAATAGTGAGCCCTTGTAAAAATTACCTTAACTAGTGTTCATTTTATGAGAATTAACTTCTCCATGGTTTTTATCAGTTTTGTTTTGTATGTAAATTCTGGTGTTCACGGTGTTGATGGTTTTGTGCTTTCATGTTTTTATCAGTCTTAATTATTTGAATGGTTTATGTGCTTGTTGGTTTAGTTAAAGTTTTAGAAATTATTTGTGAATAACTGATTTACGCCCCTCTCAATTAGTTGGCCTATTCAACATAGATGCCTCCTCATTATAATTTTTGTACCATAATTAGATGTCCCCTTGCAATTCACAGGTGAAAATTTGGATAGATGGAGGCAACAAGTGGTAAGACATATCAGCTACCACAATTATATTAGGAATACAGATTCCAAAGGTTTGATCCTATTAGATGGATTGAATCCATAAACAAAAATGTACCAGATCAACCATGAGGACATGGTTGGAAGTAGGAAGGGGAGAATGATGGGTGCCATGAATTATACTTTTAATACTTTAATTTTACACAAAAAACTTGTTATATTTTATTAATTAATAAAATCAGTGGTAGTCTGTATGTTTATTTGTCTCTTATTTTATTTCTTATTAGGATTAATTAAGGATTTATACTCAAATAAATATATTGTAGTAAATGCATGTTTTTGAATTGAAATGAATAGATTAAATGGTGATCTTATATAATAAGGATTACTATATTTTAGCCTATAATTCATGAGTTTTATTTTAGATTTTGAAAACATGCTTTGTATGGTGGAATTGATCATTTCAACTAATTGCCACTTGGAACTCCTGAGGGCTCCAACTTTGAAGATCATTTATGGTGATGCCAACTATTTTGACACATGGTATAATTCCAAGTTTCATTAAAATTCTTTTTATTTGTTGTTAATAAAAGGACCAGTTCTATTTAGTTTACTTCTCTGCATGTTACCCTTCTAGGTGAGTAGTGCCTTAGTTTGAGTTTGAATAAGAGGATGTGTATATATATCCCCCTATATTAAGTCAAGAATTAAGTTTTTGATAGGAGAAAGTTTTTATCAGTTATTCTGCAAGTATTTCCAAGTGAAAAAAACCCTATTTTAGTTTTTTCAGGGGCCAATTTAATGTAAATTTCAAGTTGATCCTAGATTGTGTTTGAGGATCCTACTAGAGGAAGAGTAGGGCTGACTCAACCGAAGGGAGGTGATCTTGATTATTTATTATTTTTAGTAGTTATTATCTATTAAGTAGATTGATCATTTTATGCTAAGCATTGATAAAATCTTTAGTGTTCAAGTCTATTTGAAGCTTAAGTTGGTTAACTGCAATTGTTAGATGTTATTTAAGATTGATTTTGTGAGCTACAAGTTGATAAGATAATTTCTATTTTAAGTATTGAGTGCTTTAAGAAGATCAATAGTTTAGAATGGTTAAGGATGGCGATAACAATCATATTGAGAAAAAGCTTATTTGAAATGGATTGTGGAGTTTAGGATTAAGTTTGATAATTAGCATTTCAAATTCTTTGCAATCATAGAATAGATTTCTTTTCATCAATCTTAAGATAGTTTGAATTTTTAGCAAGTTAAAATAGTTCATTTCTATTGGTAAATTAGTTATTTTATTTTGAATGTTAGAATTCCACAAGAAATTTACCCTCAGTCATGTTCAAATTGTGTTGGAATTGATTCATTCTTTATTAGGAGGAAAAATAGGGATTAGAATTAGTGACCAATTTAAGTTAGAATCAGTTTAGATGGTGTTTAGTCTTTTGAAATCACTAAGAATAAGAACTCTTGAGAGCTCTTGATGAAGCATGATCCAAAGCAAGTTATTGTTTAATAGTGTAAAATCTCCAAAATAGTGACAATCCTTATTGCAGATAGCTCTAGGACACACTTGGTTTGATCTATGAAAAAAATTAAATGATCTAAGAGTTGTGACATCAACGATATCGCCCATTAGGTGAACCATAATAAATAGATGAAATTGATCCCCTCATGCCTTGAGGTCTTATAGGCTAAGGATGCATTTGAAAAGGTCTAGTTCAAGCATCCTTGTCCTCGCGAGAGGATAAATTGGCTCTGCATGAGTCATGATGTGGCTAGATAATGACACTCCCGATTCTAGACTCTCGACCCATAACTTGTGTAGTTTTGAGTAAACCCTTGGGATTGTGCATTTTGATGGAATATCTTGTATTTGTTCTAGCTTAAGTATTAATCAGCTACATGTTGGAGGCTTGATGTTGTCCTGCTTGGAGGATAGTGCATGGGTAGAATTTATTGAGGTCATGACACCCTATGTAACCTATTATTATATTATCTCCTTGGATGGAATTCATGCTTGTGTTACATGCGAGTGTAAGACTTATTGAATGGTTTCTTGAATGTTTATTTGGGCCGTATAGTTATCTCTATGATCATAGTGGGGTGAGACAAAGGGTACTATGTCGTTGGGAGGTATGACCAAGGACCATTGTGGATTGGTGTATAGGTATTGAGTAGTCTGCTATTATGCTTCACCTCCTTGTACTTAAGTCACTTAATTGATGTATACATGTTCTTGTATTTTACTTTTATTACCATGTAATTCGATGGACAATGTAATTATGTATTTAATCTTGATCTCTAGCATGTAACACCAACTCATGATATAAAATGATGTAATTATCATATAGTGGGCTAAGGATGGGTTAAAGTTCAAATTTGATTTTAATTCTAGCTCTCAAACTTGGTTTTAGGGGTGAGACAACTAGATTAGTGCCTACACTTGCATTTAAGTGTTTGTGCTAGTTTTTCACCAACCTAAACATTAGCACCTCAACCTCTCTAGACTGAGATAGTTTAGAGGCTAAAAAAATTAGCTTTGGTGCATCTTCCTATATTTTAGCGCCTTTAACTATTTTTTAGCATCTTAATCCCATACTTTGACACATCTTAAAAAGACAAAATGTAATGGTTGGGTGCCTAAATTTGGGAGTAGACCCTATTGGATGATGTTATATGATTGTATCTCCATCCTAAGACTCTTAAATGATTAATGGTTAATGTGCCACAAATGTTGTGAGAACACTTGGTATGATGCTTGTATTAATTTGGCCTAAGTGCCATGGGACCCTTGGATACGATTGAAAGACTTTTGTGTATAATCATTTCTTATTGAACTTGTTGATGTAGAGAGTAACTATTGAATGTATGCTTTCTATGTTAAGAAATGCATGCTATAATGTAATGGATTAAAAAAGATGTTGGTTTTTCTTACTTATCTTGTGTTTTGTCCTTTGTTCCAAGGGTTCCTTGGTGGGGGAATTACAAGGAATCAATCAAATAATTAAAAAAAGAATTAAATCCACATCAATCATCACCGCATTTTTGGATCTAGAAAATAAACAATTCAACAATCAAGCATCTCTCTATTAAATCAACATTCATTTGATCAATCATTGACCAATGTATCAAACCAAAATATGTTACACCATCACTCATCAATAATATAATAAACAATGACTTAATCATCATTCACCAATACCTCCAATCATACAATCAAAGGATCTTATTAATCAATCAACAATTATCAATTATTCAACACTAGTTGAATGATCAATTTTGATTTGACTAGAACTCAAAAAAGTGCATCAATCTAAAATATTAAGGAAGGTGTTTGGCATGCAATACTATAGTATTTAATATTGAGTTTTGAATTTGTTAGGGGGATGTAGGAGTACAAGTCCCCTTAATCAAGTCAACATCCATTGAGGGTTAGTGCACCAAGATGGTATGCAAAAATGAGGGTATAAGTAGCCACTTTTTTTTTTTTTTTTTCTTTCTAAAATCAAGTAAACCTGAACTTAGAAGATAATTTTGAGAGACGTGCACTTAAAATTAGAAGATGTGAAAGAAACAAGAATTATAGTACCCTGAATCTAGTTTCTAAACTACTAAAGCCTTTAAAAATTAGATAATATTAAGAGGGTCAAATCCTTTGTACATAAAAAAAGACTATTCCTATTTTTTTTCAAAAAAATATAACATAGTGTCTGTTGTGCACATCAAAAAAGTCATAGTTAAATTTATTATTTTGAAACATACTTTGGTAGAAAGATAGTTAAGAGTGAGAGCTAGACATTGTTTATTTTTTTTGTAATTTTTTGTTGAGTATTTTTTTAATGATTTTTTTTGAACTGGGCACATCTTGATGTGCAAAACATAAATTGCATCACAATAATAAAAAATGTAATTTTTTAAAAGTGTAAAGAATCAAGTGCACACCAATAATATATAATTATCTTTAAATTTGGTCAAGTAGATCAAAAATTAAAAATGGTACACATGTCTTTGAGAACTATGGAGACACTAGCAAAAAAAAAAAACTTTAATATGTGAATGTTGTCCAAAAATAGAAAAAAAATATGGTTAGAAGGCTGAAAAGACATGTAAAATCATGGTGGTAATTTTACAAATACCCAATTGATGGCATGTAAACCTGATGAGAAGAAGTTGAGAAACCAATTTGGAGAAGAAAAGACAAAAAATGAAGGAAATGTAGGGAAATGAAGCTCCCAAGCCCCAACCTTGTTATCCAAGCCTATTACCTAGGCATAACACATGATTAGGTTTTTAATGTTTAAAAATGAAATTTGGTTTTTAATTCCAATTCCAACCTATCTATTTATAAAATCAAGAAAGCGAGTATGCAACCTTTTCTAGGGTGTAATGCCCCGCCAGGGAACCCAAGAGAAGTTAACCTAAAACATGCTACTAAGTTTGGTGAATAATTCTTTTTTCTAAAGTTAACAAATAAGATAAACAACAGTGCGGAAGCAAATACCATTTACTCACATTTAAACATCATCCAACACAGATTACAAGACTCAAGGGTTCCATGACGCATAATTACTTAAGAACAAAACACAACTAGAACTAACATCAATAAAAGATTCCATAACTTATAAATTACAATTACACGATATAACAATAAATACAATCCTCATGGACATCCATGATATATACATAAACTGACATCCATTGCACATGTCAGAGGGTATGTAGTAAAAAAAAACTAACATAAAAGTACATTGACTAGATTAGGTATCACAGGCGATACACTAATACAAGATTACAAATAATGAAGATAAGAAAGAAGCATCAATGAAACATCATAAGGAAACCATCTGCAGAGTCACCATCAAGCATCGACACTAGGACGTCGAATCTCAAATGGTAAAGAATCACTACCACCCGTCCGTGTAGAACCACAAAGGCCTACCCCACCGTGCTGAGGAGATAAACACAAACCCCAATCAGATAACCAAACAAAACAAGGATAAAACCCTAAGCAAAAGGATCCTGAAAGAATTCTAACTCAAGATAAACATAACAAAGATAAAGGTACAACTCACTAAACCAAAGGCAACCGACACATGTAGAATAACCAAACTATGCATAGGAAGGTGTCATCATGTACGTCTAACCCTTGAGTTTTATCTTGGTAATCTCTCTGGATCCCGACACCCAAGTGACCATACACGACATCAATGACCTCTCGTACTGACGAAGTCATCAACTATGCCAACTCATCCCTTAAAAGGGGGCTAGTCATCTTCTCAACACCATCTTAGCCTGTACTAGCACTCAAGCATGGGTGAGGACTTATATCTTATTAGGTTCAATTAAATACCCCTTAATTATATTAGGTTATCACTTGATTACTGAAACTTTACAATAAGTGATCCTCGTAGCCACTTATGGGCCCCGTCGCTTATTGCAAGCCACCTCCTACTACATGTCAAGGTAAACTACCCTAGGCTCATAGATCTCTCCTAGATCTAATCAGGTATACAACTACGTAACCTCATATCCATTTTCACACAAAAGAACTAGATATGGTTACAGAGATACCACAAATAAAATACAATATAACATGAGCTCAATGGTCAAATATGAGTGATAATCAGATAGAGTACACACACACCAAACATAACTGAAAAGCATAAATACCTAACACATACCCCAATCTCTATATTCTCCTAGGTCATCTAGAACCCGACATCCCATAATGTAATAGAAGACACGAAGAATACACAATCACATCAATTTGAACTGAAATAGAATCATAATCCAATACATTCCATAATCATCATAAATGAATTCAAGAAAAGGGTTTACTAGGAAATTTTCACAATAACCATGTCCATAAATATCGTAAGTAAATCAAATTACCTAAGAAGTACCATAGAATCCATCATAACGAAAAATACCCAATTTCGATAGAAAATAATCAAAATTTTATTCTATGAATGACAATAATTAAATTCGTAAAGTTAAAGTCCAAATACCCTACAATTAATTCTCTTATCATCAAATGAATAAAACAAGATTATAAAAATTATTTACTATTGATCATAGGTATTTTTAACTAACAAAATCGTGCTTGAGTTAAATAGGAAATGCCTTAACAAATTTTAACGATGTTGTATGAAATACCATTACCGATATTAAATAAAACATATTAATAAAATTTTATTAATATTTAAATAAAACATATTAATAAAATCTATTAATAAAATTTATTAATATTTAATTAAAAACATATTAATAATATTTTCTAATATTAAAATAAAATTTAATAATAATTAAACAAAACATACTAATAAAATTTATTTATATTAAAATAAAATTTATTAATTTTTAAATAAAACATAACAATGAAATTTATTTATATTAAAAATCAATTATAAGAAAAACCGACTGTTAAAAAAAAAGTTAAAACTTTTTAATAAAAATCAAAAAAGCAATTTAAAATGCGCTTTACCTCTTATCGAGGCACTGCGCAGTAAGGGGCCATTGGCGGATGGTACACAAAGTACCACCGGCAGGGTACTCCCTATCGATGATACCTTGAGTATCGCCCAGCAGGGGGTCTACACACCTCGGGGATGGTGGGTGGTGCGGTGGCCCCCACATCCCTCATTCAACTTTTAAAAAAATAAAAATTTAAATATAAACCTCTCAAATATTTTTTTTTTTGATTTCTAAATTTTATTTGCATAGAAATTTCGTTCACTAAGTTTTGTATTTTCTTTAGTCTATTTTTAATAAAAGAAATACTACACACATGTTTAAATTTTATGTTTTGACAGGTCTGATTATTTCTGAAAATGGAAATAACAGTCCGTCTCTCTTTTCTTTCCAGAAATGGAAATAAAACTCATTTTTCAAGAATTCATGGAATAACTTTATTTTCCCCTAATCTGTCTTTTTCCTTCCAACATTATTGTTTAAATATTCATCCAATTAAAACATGGGAAGCTAATTTTTGTCTTTTCCAGTATTTTTTTCTACAGAGGATGGGATTTTTCCCAGAATGAGAAATTTTTACTCAAATTGGGTTTTTTGACAACAACCCACTAAATTAATTTATTCAAACTATAGAACTAACTATATAAAGATTGATTTTTCATTTTCAAAGAGTTCTAGGATGAATTTTTAATCCAAAATCGGGCAGCATAACTCTACTGTGCCAAGTTTGCATAAAAATATAAAATAACAATCCTATGAGCTTTCTAAACCCCAAATTGAAAGCATATACAGAAAACAGATCTATATCTACAAACTGAAACAAACATAGAGAAATTGCAGAAAGAACTATTGACGAATTCACAGAAAAACTCCACAAATCCCTACCTCAATTCCAATGCTAAATACTGAAAAAGAAGGCCTGTAGAATGCTAAAACCCTCAGATCTGACAATAGAAAAGTTTCACCTGCAGATCTGAATCATAGTGCATACAATCCCCAAATCCAAATGCAAACAACCTTTTCCCAGAAATCCAAACACACACACAAATGCTCAAGAACACAAGGAAAGCACAAAAACTCCAAAAGCTCTCTCTCTCCAAAAAAAATCCTCCAACAACTTGATTGAATAAAAAATGAATGCTAATTCCCCCTATTAAGGATTCAACTCCACTAAACATGCAAAACCCTAGATGACTCACAAAGAACTCCTAATCAAACTCTCCCACTTTTGTTGAGAGAAATTACTAATTAATAATTAAAAATAAATATAATTGTGCACAACTCAACATAATCTCCTAAAGACAAGTTGTCACTTTTTTCAAACAAATCACTTTCAAACTCAATAAAGAACATGTTAATAATAAAATCTATTATTAAATAAATTAAATACTTAATGCATCATGAATTCATGCAATTAATTATTTAATCATTTAATAATACTCACAAACATAATAAAATCCAATTCTCAATAAAATACTCAATTACATCCAAATAATCAATTATTTGATTTTAATTAAATTTCATCATAATAAACTTAGGATATAATCAATATTAATTTCTAATACTAAAATAATTAACTTTAATTTAATTCCCTCAATTAAATCCTAGAAGCATATTTAATCATTAAATTCAACTATGCACCTAACATTGATATTCACATAAAATAATCTAAATTAACATAATTAAACTATAATCAATAAATTAATAATCACCCACATAATCATAAATCAACTGAAACCAAAAGACATAAAACCAAACAAACACATGAGAAGGGAACCACAAACTCATGCCAACCGGATGAATTCAGGTAGGGAAGTCAAACCGACACTTGTTCAATCCTAGGACAATTTGGCTTAGGTTAGGGTTTGGGTCTATGTATTATCTCCACTCTTTACCATTGAGATGAATGTTTGTTGGCACGCTCACTCCTGCCAATTCAGGGAAGACAATGCCCTGTACCTGCAAACTTGTCACCATAAGATGAAGCATGTACATATAGTAATATATATCAAACAATGATAGGGTACGGTCGGTCGTGTGGATCTTGACTATGTGAGTAACTACGCCTCCGTCCTCTACCAAACAAACACATCAAACAGATGCAAACACAAGATAACCATACACATGCCAGTATGGGATCAATACCATAAATCAATATAAAACATAAACATAACATCAAATGATATCATCATCTAATCTAAGCAATCGCACGATACACATAAAATGAACAATAATCCATAATCATCATTATTAATCATAATAATCGATCACATCAAAAGTGACCTAAAAGAATTCGGTCAAACCACTGAAACATAAAGAAACCTAAAAGCGAACTACGGGCAGGGTACTACATAGGGTCCCATTCCCTAGACAATTTTACTGTCGACTGCCACCCACTTAGGTGGAACAGACGAAACCATGGTTAATGGTATAATAATAAACCAATCACCAACATCCAAAGGGACATAAAATATCCAAAAATATAAAGCACAAATAAAGACAAGTATGAAGCGTGACAAGAAAGCACTAGAGTTTTCCACACACAACCCAATAGAATAGGATACTAGAGTATATTAAGGAATCATAAAGTATCTAAGCATATATTTCATGTTTCTCAAATAGGAATCCATTTCCAAAAGAATAACACACACATGGTCACAAATTAGGTCTTTTCAAGAGCATGATATTAGATAATATGGTCACGACACCTCCTTAAAATTATAAGATCAACTAAAATGCCTCACCAATAAGCATAGGAAAGAAATGAAGATTGAGCATAAAGGTGCATGTAAGAATCCCATAAGAGTTTAGCAAGTGTATGAAAAAACCACTCAAGGATTTGTAGGAGCTTTTGGAAAGAAAACAAAGATATAGTTGAGCATAAAGAACTTATAGGACCATCATTCTATGCAACAATCACCTCATAACTAAAGTTCACACCTAAAACCAATTCATCCATAACACATAAGAAAATCTAATCATACTGCTTTTCCATCATCATCATAAGAGTATAAAAGCTTACAACCATATTCATGACCATACAAAAAAATTTCCAAGAGGAGGATATGAGCTTATAATTGTGTAAATATCAAACTATACTAACTTCCTATATCATTACAAATGATATAAGTAACCCTTGAATGAAACCAAAAGCATCAATACTTGTAATAGTACAACTAATATGCAAGATAATATAGTCTCACATCCAAAAAAATATTCCATATACATGGATAAGTACATCTATGTCATCTAGTAATAAACATCTTTCATTTAGTACATAGTCTTAAAAGATTAACAGTAGGAGACCATTAGACAAATTCCTATTGACACACACACACACACACACCTAACCTTCTAGTTTCTGCTATATCCTTAATAGCTGTGAAGATTTGTCAATAATTTAGGATAATTACTTATATATCTAACTACATTTGTTTTTAAATAAATAACATTCAAAGAGTAATCATACATTTGTTTTTTTACAATAATAACTACTATTTATTGTAAGTAATAGTAATGTATCTAAAATGGAATATGAAAGAATATCAATAGCCTATCTTTTAAACCAAAATAATTTATTCTTACAACTAATAATACTTGAATATCCATTTATTTTATTCGACTATATTATACCTAAATTAGACTAACTAATATTCTACAATTCTTATCTATAATTGATATAATTTTTTTAAAATATAAATGAGACATTACATAAAAAGTTTATAGCACTACATGCATCCAATTTTGCATAGGAATAACAATAAATAAATCATGTTTACACAAAAATCTAGATCAGATTTTTATATAGAAATCTAGGCAATAAGTGGATCAACTTTTACATAGAAATCTAAGCAACAAATGGATTAGATTTTACCTAGATAATGAATTATAATAAATTGATTGATATTAGCTGTTGCTAAAATATATAAGATACCTTATGAAAGAGGAACATAGATAAGCTATTTGATGGAAATGATTAATGATTAATAGAACCAATATGAACTATCACTTTTGTGTTTTAAGAAACTATATACACCACCCTCAAACATAATAAGGAATACATTTGATTGTCATAATTAGAATTCATGTTGCATTCTGATCAAATAATAAATATAGATAGAATCTGGTAATAGACAAATTGAAGAGTAAACAAGATTGGTCATATAAACATATTTTTGAGAAGCAACATACAATAATGTGAAACTTGATTTGTAACATTGCTCACATATATCTATAAGTGTGCACATTAAAATTTACATGAAAGATACATGAAACAACTTGTAATTGTAACTAATATGAACTTTTGACTTGGTGTATGCAACAATTCATCGTTGATATACACTTGTGTTCTTTATATTGCCAAATACAAACATGATTGTTAGAATATCACAATTGTGCCCACCAAATCCTTTCATGCGCTCATTGCTTCCATTCAAGTCAATTTTCATAACTAACCATCCTCGTGCTTCCCCTTTGAATCCTTTTTCCTTCTCGTTTACATGAATAGAGGTGCCCCTTTGTAAGAGGGATGATTTTGGGTAAAAGTGGTCGGCCTCTTCACTTTTTGTGATATATTAAGACATTTTACTCATTTAAATTGTTGGTCTTATCAAAGACACTAGCTACTAGCTACTTTTATGCTCTTTATTTATTAATTACTTGATCTATGACGGAATCAACTGATGTTCACAATCAAATAATTTATATGAGTTTAATTAACACTTAAAATAAATCAATCCATAATTACAAGATGATTGCAAATCTTTAGACTTTATACTATAAGCATTAAATAAAGGAAATTGTGAAAAATAAGTATCATAAAGGTACCTAACTACTCCTTGCCAACCCTCCTAAGAAAAATAAATAACGAGATAAGTAATACATGAAATGATCAATGGAATTTAGAAGATCATGAGCTTATCTACCAAATTAAACAAATCTAATGTCTAAGCACCAAGATAAGTTCGCAAGATAAATAACATAGACTCTTCATTTATATTTTAGTGTTATGACCCTAGATTAGTCTATTCACCATCAATTCATTTACATAGATATAATTATTCATTGATTATTCCACTTAACACATATAAATTTAGTATAAAAACTAATATACCTTATATCCCAATATTTATGTGTATAGGTACATATACCTTTATATATATATATATATATATATATATATATATATATATATATATATATATATATATATATATATATATATATATATATATATATATATATATATATATATATATATATATATAATGATATTAAAGAGAAATGAGATGTTTGTAATGAGATTGTATAGTTGACTAAATAGATTCTAATTTGGAAATAATTCATACATAGGTCTTAGGCTAGACTATCATATGAACAACATAGACGTGAACTAGCCATATACTAGGAATGATAGAGGATTTCCTTACCAAAAATAGCTCCCTATCAAGTTAAATTTGTAGAGGCACTACACATCGTAAGACTCATTAAACTAGGGCCACTTATGACATTTGTGAACCCTTAAGAAATCCTAGGATCCCTTAGGATCTCTTAAGACACCTAGGACTCCTTAGCACTACTTAAGACTTCTACAAGCCATGAATGTATCCTAGGACCCCTTAGGACCCATTAATGTATCCCAAAATTGATTATTGTATCCTAGGACACATTAATACATGTACAAGGAGACCTTAGGATCTCTTAAGACATATATGACCCCTTAAGACATCCTATGACTCCTTAATGTATATTAGGCCCCTTAAGAACCAATTAAGACATCCTAGGAACTCTTAGGACCTCTCAGGACACCTAAGACCCCTTAGCACTCCTTAAGACTCCTACAAACTATTAATGTATCCTAGGACTCCTTTGGATGCATTAATAGGACCCTTTAGGACCACTTATGACATCTATGACCCTTTAAGACATCCTAGGATCCATTAATGTATCATAGGACCCTTTTGGACCACTTACAAAACCTAGGACTCCTTAAGACAACCTAGGGTCCATTAATGTATCTAAGGATTCATTATGACCCCTTAAGGAAGACCCCTTAACACATCACAGGACCCCTCACTAATACATTTGGGGTGAAATTGCGATGGCCATTTGCGACGGCAGGCAAATGTCATGTGGTTTTGCCCTTTTTTTTTCAAATATAGCCCGACACCGTCGCAATTTGCGACGACAATACATTTGTCACTGTCGCAATTGCGACGTTGTCGGGATATAAGCGCAAAATTAAAAAGGAACGTTGTCATGTGTGTTTTCAACAGCGCCGTAACCCTCCGCGAAATCACATCAGGATATAAGGGCAAACAAAATAAGAACGTTGTCATTTGTGTTTTCAACAGCGCCGTAACCCTCCGCGAAATCACATCGGGATATAAGGGCAAAAAAAACAAGAACGTTGTCATTTGTGTTTTCAACAACGCCGTAACCCTCCGCGAAATCACAGCTACAATTTCTGAGTACGTTGGGTTTATTTTTCTTTTGTCATTATTATGTAATCTGGTATTCAGCTGTTAGAGAGCTAAAATACCCAAAAATGAGGACATATCTATGTTGAATTTATTGTTAGCGGCTTTGGTTATTTAGAAGTTTAATTTTATTTGTTCATCTTTCAAGCACAAACATTTTGTGGACCGTAACGTCTTCATTGTTTCGGGTATGCAGTGAAACAGCCCTAACTTGCAATTGCGATGTTGTTGGGATATAAGGGCAAAAAAAAAAAGGAACGTTGTCATTTGTGTTTTCAACAGCACCGTAACCCTCTGCGAAATCACATCGGGATATAAGGGCAAAAAAAACAAGAACGTTGTCATTTGTGTTTTCAACAGCGCCGAGAGAGATTCCCTCCGCGAAATCACAGCTACAATTTCTGAGTACGTTGGGTTTATTTTTCTTTTGTCATTATTATGTAATCTGGTATTCAGCTGTTAGAGAGCTAAAATACCCAGAAATGAGGACATATCTGTGTTGAATTTATTGTTAGCGGCTTTGGTTATTTAGAAGTTTAATTTTATTTGTTCATCTTTCAAGCACAAACGTTTTGTGGACTGTAATGTCTTCATTGTTTCGGGTATGCAATGAAACAGCCCTAACTTGCGACTACCTTCACGGTACTTGTGTACATTATCATGTTGTCTTTACAGTGACTGTCCTCATTCAAGTGGCAATTACACAAGGGACAGTCACTGTGAGATGTCCTCATTTGTGACAAGGACAGTCACACTTAGGACATCTCATAGTGATATTCCCTTGTGTAATTTCCACTTGAATGTATTGCTATTGAACCACATTAATGCTTTTCTTCTTCAACAAATGAGGACAGTCACTGTAAAGACAACATGATAATGTACACAATTACCAAAAAATGATCTTGTTAATTGATGTAACACTTTGTCTTGCTCACTCCCTATCCTTCACTAGGGTCTCTTTAGGCCAATGTTTTGACTTGATAGGGTACTTAACTATCCCTACACTCTTTAGGTATCTCTACCCAAGATCCCACTCCTTCAACTAGTGCACACCAACAAGAAATACAACGAACTCTGCTCAATACCAATCTAGCTACTAGGACACTCCTAGTCTTGTCTTCACAAATTGAAACACATTCAACTAGAACTTTACTCCATGGAGAGGCTGGCCACTAGGACCTCTATTGGTTTCAATATTACTCCTTCACCTATACTTTTCATCAGTACTTCAATCCGGTTCATCAAACCATGCATGCCAATTGCACCCAAAAATAGGCTGCTAGCAATTAGGCCTTTGTCAAGCCTTTTTGTTTATATTAAGCCACCTAAAGGGCTTAGGATTCAGATGCCCTTTATTGAGAACTCCAAGATATCTAAGGTCTTCTCCTCCTAGATTTTTTGTACACCAATTGCTACAGCCATGCCTGAAAACAAGTATTTTGACACAACTTGGACAGTCTGACTAAGAGTTTGTTTTCTTAGCAGCCAAAGAAACTCACCCAATCTTCTAATTTGACTTGGGGCTTCTTTAGATGTGTGTCTACCTCTCCATGAGATTTTAGTTGAAGCAACCAATGCATTCAACTTGTTGTAATCTTCTTGTAATGATTTGTCATCCCTAACTGTGCTCAACTGACTCACCTAGGACATCATTGCAAACATAGAAAATGAGCTTCCCAGGGCCCCTCCTTCCAAACATATAGTACATGGAGTCTCCTCACCCATTCCAAGAGCCCGTACAAAATTGACAATGGAATGATGAGCTAAGACTCCATTTGTTCAACCTGCCTGGTTCAAACCAATGATAGGGTACTTAACAAAAGAATTAACAAACTAGTTGGAATGCTTCAAAACTCAAAAAAAACACAACACAGAATAAAAAAACAACTTGTACTAACTTTTCCAATAGACACTGCGAGCTATCTAATCCATTAATCAACTGAAAACAAAGAAACAAAAAAACTCAAGAATTCACTAAAACCGTGTTACTCTACAAATCTTCTTAATTCCAAATGTTTTTCCCCCCAACCTTTTGCACAGATCGATGGAGGCCTCTTATAGTTGATCTGATGCCTAATTCAATGGTTTCATATAGTTACATAACCATCTTACTCGAAAATGCTCCCTTGCACAAATGTTGTCAATGTTGTGAATGACAACATTGACAACTTGTTACAACCTTTGGGATTTTGGTTCAAAACTTATTGTTCAAACACCATAAGACCCTAACCATGACTTAGTTAGGCTATTTAGACCTCACATAGGCCACTTCTACACTTCTTTGCCCAATTTGACCCCTAAATGCTTCATTCCCACTTTTGCCACAATATTGGTAACTTGGGTACAAATTGGCACTTGCCTTCACAAAGGTCACACATGAGGACATCTCACAGTGATCGATTGTCCCTTGTGTAATTGCCACTTGAATGTATTTCTATTGAACCGCATTAATGCTTTTCTTCTTCAACAAATGAGGACAGTCACTCTAAAGACAACATGATAATGTACACTCACTGTAAGGACAGTCACAAATGAGGACATCTCACAGTGACTGTCCCTTGTATAATTGCCGCTTGAATTTATTGCTATTGAACCACATTAATGCTTTTCTTCTTCAACAAATGAGGACAGTCACTCTAAAGACAACATGATAATGTACACTCACTGTAAGGATAGTCACAAATGAGGACATCTCACAGTGACTGTCCCTTGTGTAATTGCTGCTTGAATTACACAAGGGACAGTCATTGTGAGATGTCCTCATTTGTGACAAGGACAGTCACACATGAGGACATCTCACAGTGATTGTCCCTTGTGTAATTGCCACTTGAATGTATTGCTATTGAACCACATTAATGCTTTTCTTCTTCAACAAATGAGGACAGTCACTCTAAAGACAACATGATAATGTACACTCACTGTAAGGACAGTCACAAATGAGGACATCTCACAGTGACTGTCCCTTGTGTAATTTCCGCTTGAATTACATAAGGGACAGTCATTGTGAGATGTCCTCATTTGTGACAAGGATAGTCACACATGAGGACATCTCACAGTGATTGTCCCTTGTGTAATTGTCACTTGAATGTATTGCTATTGAACCACATTAATGCTTTTCTTCTTCAACAAATGAGGACAGTCACTCTAAAGACAACATGATAATGTACACTCACTGTAAGGACAGTCACAAATGAGGACATGTCACAGTGACTGTCCCTTGTGTAATTACCGCTTGAATTACACAAGGGACAGTCATTGTGAGATGTCCTCATTTGTGACAAGGACAGTCACACATGAGGACATCTCACAGTGATTGTCTGTAATGTCCCCTTTTTGGCTAACTTGGAAAACAGGAACAATTACTCCACTTCTCAGACTTACTCTATCAGATACTTACAATTAAACTAAGTAATGGAGGTTACTTAAGATATCAACCGCTATTTCAGATTCAATCACAATATGTGTGCAAGATGATATTGATACCAATATGTTTAATAGCACTGTCGGATATAATGATATGAAATATGCTATGAATATGATGTTTCCTATCACTTATAGTGATAGTATAATGATGGTATGTCTGATATAAACAATATCGATATACAATCAATAAGTATTGCTTACAGCAATGTATTTGCTGTGTCTGATATGATGATGTAATTATGCAAATTTGTAATATCGCTATGAGTGATATGTTGCTATTTCAGATTTTGAATTATATGCTTGCAACTTCAAATATTGATGTTGTTTCTGACTATCCTTTCTATCTGTGCAATCATGGTGTTGTCTCTGATCTGCAATGATAAACTTGAAACCAAACTACCAAAGGTAGATGCTCTATTGAGTATATCCAAATATGGATAAGTAAATAAAGTTCTAATGATGCCTTGAGTGACTGATGAGAATGCATTCTTATATTGTCTTTAACAAATGAAGAGATGCTATGAATGAGACGTGTCTTGTTTCTTCCTCCATGTCCCTTTGTTAAGCACACCTTTCCATAATCCGACAGTTCACATAATATTATTTCATTATTTTCTGATCATAGATAACTCCCAGATTGACTCAATATCAAATCTTTTTATGAAGGTAATCTTCCCTAATTGGTAGTGCAACCAGTAGTTAACATCCATTGTGTTTGTATTAGTTTGGTCTAACTATCATTAGTATTTAGTCAATCGATATTAACTCTTGCCTTATCCCATATTGTTATGATGATATCCAATCTTTCTACTCTGATATAAGTCGATATCATTTTCTGATAATTGTCCATTTATTGGTTGATTGCTGGTAATGGAGTTTGATCTTCAAATTGACTTCCATTCCTGTTAATACTTAAGGATACATTGTACTTATTATCCATGACTGATGCCTCATTCATCAATAGCTTGTGATATAATCACTGATGCTTTTGTGTTTCTACAAGATGTGGTTTATCTCAGACAATCGATAATCTTTCAATCCTTTAGTCGATATCCTCCTATGTGGTGTCTATTGATATAGATAGTAGAATTCAATCTAGTTTATGTTATTGTCATGATAACATAGGAAGTGATGGTGCATATTTGCTAGCGGGTCTTCATGTTTGATATTGCTTTATCGGATATGTCATTGTCTAAACTTGTGCAATTAATGATTATTTATAATATATGAATGGTTATCCTTCTTGGTTATCAATACATCTTCTGAAACACATAGCGACCTATCCCTTATTCATATCATGTTGATCTTGACTTCATAGTATTTGGTTCATTAATCATCCTCTCATGGTATCGATGTGTAATGACTAGTGATTGTTGTATCACTTCTTCGTTCCTCATCGTGATAGATAATGCAGATGTTTAATGTAGATGTATATCGATTACAGATATTCGATATTGCTTTAAACGTTATTATTATTATTATTATTATTAATGTTATTGTTATTATTAAATATTATAATTAATGATGTTAGTAATATTAATAATATTATAATAAATATTATTATAGTGATAACATATTGTTTTATATTGAGAGGTTTATTAATATTATTTATATATTAAAATTATTATATCAATAATTGATTTAATATTATTACTTAATATATTATTATAATATAATATATATAATTTATTAATAATTATTTATTATTAATTTATATTATAATTATAATCATAATTATATTAGTTATTAATATTTTAATATTATTTAATTAACATATTACTTATTATGCTAACTATATATTATTATTATCTTTTGATAATAATTATATATTATTGTTATATACCGTTAATAATAGATTATTATATATCATCTAATCATTTTATTATTATACTAAGTTCAATATGTCACGGCTCATGACATTGTCCCTTGTGTAATTGCCACTTGAATGTATTGCTATTGAACCACATTAATGCTTTTCTTCTTCAACAAATGAGGACAGTCACTCTAAAGACAACATGATAATGTACACTCATTGTAAGGACAGTCACAAATGAGGACATCTCACAGTGACTGTCCCTTGTGTAATTGCCACTTGAATTACACAAGGGACAGTCATTGTGAGATGTCCTCATTTGTGACAAGGACAGTCACACATGAGGACATCTCACAGTGATTGTCCCTTGTGTAATTGCCACTTGAATGTATTGCTATTCAACCACATTAATGCTTTTCTTCTTCAAAAAATGAGGACAGTCACTCTAAAGACACCATGATAATGTACACTCACTGTAAGGACAGTCACAAATGAGGACATCTCATAGTGACTGTCCCTTGTGTAATTGCCACTTGAATGTATTGCTATTCAGCCACATTAATGCTTTTCTTCTTCAACAAATGAGGATAGTCACTCTAAGGACAACATGATAATGTACACTCACTGTAAGTGTACATTATCATGTTGTATTACAAATGGACCTTATGTTGGTCGGGATATAAGTGCAAAAAAAAAAAGGAACGTTGTCATTTGTGTTTTCAACAGCGCCGAGAGAGATTCCCTCCGCGAAATCAAGCGGGTTATCATTTGTGTTTTGAACAAAGCGGGTTGTCATTTGTGTTTTGAACAGTACCGAGAGAGATTCCCTCCGCAAAATCAAGCGGGTTGTCATTTGTGTTTTCAACAGCGCCGAGAGAGATTCCCTCCGCAAAATCACAGCTACAATTTCTGAGTACGTTGGGTTTATTTTTCTTTTGTCATTATTATTTAATCTGGTATTCAGCTGTTAGAGAGCTAAAATACCCAGAAATGAGGACATATCTGTGTTGAATTTATTGTTAGCGGCTTTGGTTATTTAGAATGCTTCCCCACAATACTTAATTACACAAGGGACAGTCACTGTGAGATGTCCTCATTTGTGACAAGGACAGTCACACATGAGGACATCTCACAGTGACTGTCCCTTGTGTAATTGCCACTTGAATGTATTGCTATTCAACCACATTTATGGGCCCATTTGGACCACGACACACAGTAGCATCTACAGAGAAGAATATCCCAGGTGTAACAAGTTGTAAGAATATACCAACAGTTCTAAGAAGTTCCCTAGCACGTAGTAGCATCTACAGAGAAGAATATACAACATGAGGGCAGCCACTGTAAAGACAACATGATAATGTACACTCATTGTATGTGTACATTATCATGTTGTCTTTACAGTGACTGAACTCATTCAAGTGGCAATTACACAAGGGACAGTCACTGTGAGATGTCCTCATTTGTGACAAGGACAGTCACACATGAGGATATCTCATAGTGACTGTCCCTTGTGTAAGCCACTTGAATGTATTGCTATTCAACCACATTTATGGGCCCATTTGGACCACGGCACACAGTAGCATCTACAGAGAAGAATATCCCAGGTGTAACAAGTTGTAAGAATATACCAACAGTTCTAAGAAGTTCCCTAGCACATAGTAGCATCTTCTAATTGTCTATACCACTTCACAAGGTATTGTTTGCACACATTGTTTTTGGTTCTTTTGATGACCCTTGTTTTGAAATTGCTATTAGGCCTTGTAGCTTATATGTTTTGATTGTTGGAGAGCTTCTAAAGCTAAGCAAGAAGACCATTGCACGAGTTATAGCCGCGCGCTCAGGTTTGAAAATAGTATATTTTTTAATCTAATGTATATTTTAATCCTTTTGCCATGTCATGTAATATGTCTTGCCTTGTAGCTTATATGTTTTGAAATTGCTGTTAGGCCTTGTAGCTTATATGTTTTGATTGCTAGAGAGCTTCTAGAGCTAAGCAAGAAGGCCTTGTAGCTTATATGTTTTGTGTACTTTTGACAATTTTGCTTAGTCACTGAAAGTTGTAGACCGAAGTTTTCATAGCCCAATTTTTGCTTCCTGCGAAGAACGATCATGTCAGATAATATAAGTGAAGAACAAAATAGGGAGACAATCGCTAGATTGTGGTCTAACTTGAAAAGAAAAGGTGATGGAAAATGTTATTGTCCTTGCAAAATTTGTAAGGGCTTAAACCGTAGAAGATTGCTAATCAAAACAGTTAAGAGACATTGTAGGGAGAATGGTCACATTGAAGGGGGGCATGACTATCATCCACTGGTAAGTTGTTCATTATATCATTTTAACAATTTATATACATATGAAATCACTTGATGATGAGTTGAAGATCATGGTTTATTTATGTTAATCAATTTTATATAGGTTGATCTCCCCAGGGAAGTACATGATATGGAGGAACATGGGGGTGCGAATATCCAAGGTGAAGATAATGATCCCATGGAAGATGACGATCATGCGCCAGAAAACACAATTGAAGATGATGGTATAAATACATTGATCCATGACACATTTAGTCCAAGCGGATCTGATCATGATGATGATGATAGCCTTGATGTACCTCTACTTGAGAAGGCATACGAGCCCCTATACAAAGACTCCCAAACAACTCTTCTCTCTGCTGTATTGTTGTTGTTGAACTTGAAGGTTATGAATGGTTTATCCAACATAACAATGTCACGTATGTTAAGGTATGTCATATATGTCTTTATAGTTAACAAAGGGTGAATAATGTACCACTAATATTGTTTATATTAACAACTTATATTTTTTGCTGTAGATTGATAGGCGAGTTTTTGTTACCACCATCAAATATTCTACCTCGCTCATATCGAGAATTATCTGCTATTATGAAAGATATTGGTATGGAGTATCAAGCAATACATGCTTGTCCCAATGATCATATTATATATTATAAAGAACATGAATTTGCAACACAATGCCCTGTATGTCATACGAGTAGATATCGAACAGATCGAATAATAAAAAAGGTGCCTCACAAGGTTCTTCGTTACATCCCCATTATTCCACGGATGCGACAATTATTCAGGTGTACTAGCTTGGCACAATTTATGGATTACCATGCACGCAATAGAAGTCGAGATGACATTATTCGAATCCCTGCGGATGGTTCGGCATTTATGCACATAGAGGAAAAGTGGCAACACTTCAAAGAAGAACCTCGTAATCTCAGGCTTTCATTGGCAGCGGATGGTGTCAATCCATTTGGAGAGATGAGATCTGTTTGCTTGGTGTGGCCTATTTTTGTTATCAACAATAACATTCCTCCGTGGATGTCAATAAAGAGGGAGCACATTATGTTGGCAATGATTGTTCCAGGTATTTTATCATTTGATAGTTATTAATTTACATGTACTTACAAATCTTACAGTAAAATGGTCACAATAATTATGTAATGTTACTGTTCATTCAAGTAGGTAAATATCAAGTTAAAGATATGAATGTATATATTGAGCCTCTTATTGACGAGTTGGTGGAGTTATGGAACGGTGTCACTATGTATGACGTGTCTAGACCAATAGGACAAAGACAATTTCAATTCCATGCAATACTTGTATGGACAATACATGATGCCCCAGGGCTAACACATTTTTGTGGTATGTTATAGTGAATTCAAGTTGCGCATGATAATTCTAATTATAAAAATCAACATATTTAATAATCCAATTATATCATTATCTTGTAGGTCTTCAAACAAAGGGAAAATTTGCATGTCCAGTTTGTGGTCCAAAGATGAAATCTCGTCATTCAAAAAGTTTAGGAAAGCATGTGTTTGATGAGTACAGACACTTCCTCCACAGGAATCATAAGTATCGAAGTATGGAAAAACATCTTTTCAATGGGAAAGAAGAGACTACATCAAAGCCATGAAGAATGACACCTCGCCTATGGAAGTTGGAATATAATAGAATTAATCGTCGAGGTAATGCCGTTCCACTTAATGGTTTATGTTTGTAATTTATATATTTCTATTGTGATTTTTGTTTACTAATTATGTAATTGATGATCGTGAAGGTCGTCAAGGCACTACTGACAACCTTCCAAAGGGACTAAAAAGCTATCCCAGACAATTTAGTAGGTTGCCCTACTACGAGGACCTACAAATTGTGCATTTGTTTGATCTTATGCATGTTGGAAAGAATATAACAGAGACATTGTGGAAAATATTGGATGGAAGGCGTGACAAAGAAAAAATTGTCAAAATTTGTAATGACATTCATGAATCCAATCATGCACTGAAGAATTTCATTCACTCAAATAGCAATAGAGATCAGATTAATATAAGTGCCCTTCCTTGGTTATTAACGGAGCAGCAAAGTGATGCCATAAAAGAAGTCATACGAAAAATTCGATTTCCCACAGGATTTGCTGGGAACATAAGCAATCTCATATCAAAGAAAAGTGAATTTGGGCCAGGGCTCAAAACACATGATTGGCATACTTTCATCAAGGTAAGTTATGTTCTTCTGTATTTACAATATATTCATAAACTACGTGTACTATTCATTATGTTATGTTAGAAAATAATGAAATGATTGGTTTATAATTACTGCAGTACGTGCTACCTCTATCTCTCCCAGAGCACTTCAACAATAACATCAAACAAGTGATATATGATCTTGGAAAATACATGAGGTAAGCAGTAATATCTGTTCAATTTGTTGTATATATTTATTATATTCGCGATTTGTTTTTCTTGCTATGTAATCTATTGTATATTATTTTGTAAAGTCTCGTATTTATATATTTTTTGTGACTTGAATCTCTTAATGTAGGTGGTTGTCATCTAAAGAAATCCATAAAGAAGATATAAACTATTGGAAGAGAAGAATTCCTCATTTATTGTGTGAAATGCAAAAGTGAGCAGTCATCAGCTTTAGTTCGTATGCTGCCATTTCAAGTATGATTAATGAAGTTACCTTTATCACAGGATGAAAGTGAGCAGTCAGCATACTGGTACGGAGCTGGCAGCATTGATACGGTGACTAGGGCATCGTTTAATGGTGGTATTGTGTTTTCTCGTATTTAGGGCATCGACCTTTTGAAGCATTGCCTTCATCTTTCTTAAGTCTGAGTTTTAAGTTTGTTTATCTCTCTCGGCGCTGTTGAAAATACAAATGACAACGTTCTTGTTTGTTTTGCCCTTATATCCCGATGTGATTTCGCGGAGGGTTACGACGCTGTTGAAAACACAAATGAAAACACAAATCCCTTGTGTAATTGCCACTTGAAGGAGGACAGTCACTGTAAAGACAACATGATAATGTACACTTACAGCCCGTGTACATTATCATTGTGTCTTTAGAGTGACTATCCTCATTTGTTGAAGAAGAAAAGCATTAATGTGGCTGAATAGCAATACATTCAAGTGGCAATCACACAAGGGACAGTTACTGTGAGATGTCCTCATTTGTGACTGTCCTTACAGTGAGTGTACATTATCATGTTGTCTTTAAAGTGACTGTCCTCATTTGTTGAAGAAGAAAAGCATTAATGTGGTTCAATAGCAATACATTCAAGTGGCAATTACACAAGGGACAATCGATCACTGTGAGATGTCCTCATGTGTGACTATCCTTGTCACAAATGACTATCCTTGTAAAGACAACATGATAATGTACACATACAATGAGTGTACATTATCATGTTGTCTTTACAGTGGCTGCCCTCATGTTGTATATTCTTCTCTGTAGATGCTACTATGTGCTAGGGAACTTCTTAGAACTGTTGGTATATTCTTACAACTTGTTACACCTGGGATATTCTTCTCTGTAGATGCTATTGTGTGCCGTTGTCCAAACAGGCCCATAAATGTGGTTGAATAGCAATACATTCAAGTGGCAATTACACAAGGGACAGTCACTGTGAGATTTCCTTATGTGTGACTGTCCTTGTCACAAATGAGGACAGCTCACAGTGACTGTCCCTTGTGTAATTGCCACTTGAAGGAAAAAAGCATTAATGTGGTTCAATAGCAATGTATTCAAGCGGCAATTACACAAGGGATAATCACTCTGAGATTTCCTCATTTGTGACTATCCTTACAGTGAGTGTACATTATCATGTTGTCTTTACAGTGACTGTCCTCATTTGTTGAAGGAAAAAAGCATTAATGTGGTTCAATAGTGATGCAGAGTAGTCAGGGCTTTTAGAATATACAAATATACATCCTTAACTCTCATTCCACCAAGGAAGAAGGAATTCCAATGGTTGAAACGTGAGTTAAGGTCTTTACATCAGTCAAACCCTGAAAATGAGGGTTTGTAAACAATGCACAGAAAATTTGAAATAACTTAGATATAAAACAAAGAGAATCAATCAAACCAACTTCCAAAGCATCAGATGTCACTATTACAACTTCCAGGCAAATTTTATCATCCAACCACCATCCGTACAGCCGTACAGAGTTCATTTTTCACCAGAAATGCACTAAAACAGGGTTATTTTTATTTTTTATGAAAGCAAAATGATTACAATACTGGTTCTCTGTCTATCTTCGACCATTTGAAGCCTAAAATAGGCTCTCCAAACATTGGTTCAACCATCTAGGTGGTTAGAATAGTTTATCCAACAAATGTCAACTTTGCTAAGCAACTTTTAAAGTTGCATTACAACTTTGCAAACAACTTTTCCGAGAAGGTTAAAAATGTGTTGTGAAACTTTAGGAACCTTATTAAAGTTATTTTGGACCTTCAAACTTCTTAACAACATCTAAAAGACACCTAATAAACACTTACTATGCTCATTTCATCCAAGGACTCAAAAGATGCCCAAGGTTTATAAGTCACCAAGGGGTCTTGTGTCCAACAAGTGGATGTTTATAAGGAGATAAAATCAATCCTTAATATTTATTACAAACCAAGAAAACATCTAAAACTCCTATTCTAATTTATTGTCATTCAAAAAGACTCTGATTTGTCATTCAAAAAGACTCTGATTTTTCAATCAAAAGGACCTTTCACCAGTCAATCCTTCAAAGCTCCAAGGTGAAAATCTTATGTTCCAATTGATAGGATTTGACTCCTTGGCTTCATGGAAACTTCCTTCAATCATGGTGTCTTTGGCTTGCATTAGGGATGCCCCTGCATCAAATAGCAATGCATTCAAGTGGCAATTACACAAGGGACAGTACATGCCCATTAAAGTTGGTGTTTTGTTATCCAGCATGACAATGGAGACAACATACTCTGTGTCAATTTTACTGATCAAATTTCCCTCCGCCAGGCAAAGCAACAATCTGGGTATGATAAGGTGAAATTTTGTAGTCCTTCTGGGTATGATAACAGTTCCAGTTTCCAATAAGATGGTTCATTTTTATAATCTAGCTTCAATTTCTCTTGTGAAAATCTTTTTTTCATTTTATGGGTGGTAAAATATAATTATTATGCTAGAGGTGTGTACTTATGGATGATAATGAAACAAAATGATAAGATTTAAGACTCTTGTTTTTTTTTTAAATAGCAATTTAAGTTTCCTTCTATTATAAATTACTGTTTTTCTATTTTTTAATGTATCTTTCCAAATCTTTTATATCAATTTTATTTATGAAATATAAATATATTAATAATGTTTTAGTGTTTTTAGGATTAGTTTATATCAATTCTATGTATCATCATTCGTCATTCAATTGTCAGTATTATTAATTTAGACTGTGCAATTGTAGAACTACTCGAATATGGGTTGGATGGATACTCAAGCAGGGGAACCCTCCTCAAATATCTCAAGCAGTGAACTTGGAAAAATGTGTCCTGAAGGAACCCTTTCCATCAGAGAGATAAAAGTACAAACAAGTAAAAGAAGCAGGCTCTGCAAATATGTTTTTGAGAAGAAAAATGATAGATTATTCGAGTATGGTTCATGAGGTATATCTAAAAAGACATTTTTTTTCTTATTATAATAAAAGAGGAAGTTGTGAATGTCAAAGTTGAGTGAAACAAAAATTATTTTCATCAAATTTTATTAGGCTTGCTTTTGGGAATAGTTTCTTACAATATTGCTATTAAGATTTTTATTGTGTAGTTTTTAGATTAGGTTTATAAAATTATATTTCATGAGTAGTGATTCATATTAATCAATTAACGATACTTTTGGAAGGTATTTTCAATGTGTCAAATTTTGATATTTTTACAAGAATTAGATTGTGTAATTTTTTTAATTAAAGTCATTGACTCATATTTCATAAATAATAGTTCTCATGAATCCATCTCTTATAAGATTGAATAGTCTATTTAGGAAGTATTTCTGATAGTATGTCAAATTATGATATTACTATTACCATTAGATTGCATGGCTTTGAAGTCAACCTCGTTGACCCATATTCTTCTCTGTAGATGCTACTATGTGCTAGGGAACTTCTTAGAACTGTTGGTATATTCTTACAACTTGTTACACCTGGGATATTCTTCTCTGTAGATGCTACTATGTGCCGCGGTCCAAACGGGCCCATAAATGTGGTTGAATAGCAATACATTCAAGTGGCAATTACACAAGGGACAGTCACTGTGAGATGTCCTCATGTGTGACTGTCCTTGTCACAAATGAGGACATCTCACAGTGACTGTCCCTTGTGTAATTTCCACTTGAATGAGGACAGTCACTGTAAAGACAACATGATAATGTACACATACAATGAGTGTACATTATCATGTTGTCTTAACAGTGGCTGCCCTCATGTTGTATATTCTTCTCTGTAGATGCTACTATGTGCTAGGGAACTTCTTAGAACTGTTGGTATATTCTTACAACTTGTTACACCTGGGATATTCTTCTCTGTAGATGCTACTGTGTGCTGGGGTCCAAACGGGCCCATAAATGTGGTTGAATAGCAATACATTCAAGTGGAAATTACACAAGGGACAGTCACTGTGAGATGTCCTCATGTGTGACTGTCCTTGTCACAAATGAGGACATCCCACAGTGACTGTCCCTTGTGTAATTGCCACTTGAATGAGGACAGTCACTGTAAAGACAACATGATAATGTACACAAGTACCGTGAAGGTAGTTGCAAGTTACGGCTATTTCATTGCATACCCGAAACAATGAAGATGTTACGGTCCATAAAATGTTTGTGCTTGAAAGATGAACAAATAAAATTAAACTTCTAAATAACCAGAGCCGCTAACAATAAATTCAACACAGATATGTCCTCATTTCTGGGTATTTTAGCTCTGTAACAGCTGAATACTAGATTACATAATAATGACAAAAGAAAAATAAACCCAACGTACTCAGAAATTGTAGCTGTGATTTCACGGAGGGAATCTCTCTCGGCACTGTTGAAAATACAAATGACAACGTTTCTCTACATTATCATGTTGCCTTTACAGTGACTGTCCCTTGTGTAATTGCCACTTGAAGGAGGACAGTCACTGTAAAGACAACATGATAATGTACACTTACAGCCCGTGTACATTATCATGTTGTCTTTAGAGTGACTATCCTCATTTGTTGAAGAAGAAAAGCATTAATGTGGCTGAATAGCAATACATTCAAGTGGCAATCACACAAGGGACAGTCACTGTGAGATGTCCTCATTTGTGACTGTCCTTACAGTGAGTGTACATTATCATGTTGTCTTTAGAGTGACTGTCCTCATTTGTTGAAGAAGAAAAACATTAATGTGGTTCAATAGCAATACATTCAAGTGGCAATTACACAAGGGACAATCGATCACTGTGAGATGTCCTCATGTGTGACTATCCTTGTCACAAATGAGGACATCTCACAATGACTGTCCCTTGTGTAATTCAAGTGGCAATTACACAAGGGACAGTCACTGTGAGATGTCCTCATTTGTGACTGTCCTTACAATGAGTGTACATTATCATGTTGTCTTTAGAGTGACTGTCCTCATTTGTTGAAGAAGAAAAGCATTAATGTGGTTCAATAGCAATACATTCAAGTGGCAATTACACAAGGGACAATCGATCACTGTGAGATGTCCTCATGTGTGACTATCCTTGTCACAAATGAGGACATCTCACAATGACTGTCCCTTCTGTAATTGCCACTTGAATGAGGACAGTCACTGTAAAGACAACATGATAATGTACACATACAATGAGTGTACATTATCATGTTGTCTTTACAGTGGCTGCCCTCATGTTGTATATTCTTCTCTGTAGATGCTACTATGTGCTAGGGAACTTCTTAGAACTGTTGGTATATTCTTACAACTTGTTACACCTGGGATATTCTTCTCTGTAGATGCTACTGTGTGCTAGGGTCCAAACGGGCCCATAAATGTGGTTGAATAGCAATACATTCAAGTGGCAATTACACAAGGGACAGTCACTGTGAGATGTCCTCATGTGTGACTGTCCTTGTCACAAATGAGGACATCTCACAGTGACTGTCCCTTGTGTAATTTCCACTTGAATGAGGACAGTCACTGTAAAGACAACATGATAATGTACACAAGTACCGTGAAGGTAGTTGCAAGTTACGGCTGTTTCATTGCATACCCGAAACAATGAAGATGTTACGGTCCATAAAATGTTTGTGCTTGAAAGATGAACAAATAAAATTAAACTTCTAAATAACCAGAGCCGCTAACAATAAATTCAACACAGATATGTCCTCATTTCTGGGTATTTTAGCTCTGTAACAGCTGAATACTAGATTACATAATAATGGCAAAAGAAAAATAAACCCAATGTACTCAGAAATTGTAGCTGTGATTTCGCGGAGGGAATCTCTCTCGGCACTGTTGAAAATACAAATGACAACGTTTCTCTACATTATCATGTTGCCTTTACAGTGACTGTCCCTTGTGTAATTTCCACTTGAAGGAGGACAGTCACTGTAAAGACAACATGATAATGTACACTTACAGCCCGTGTACATTATCATGTTGTCTTTAGAGTGACTATCCTCATTTGTTGAAGAAGAAAAGCATTAATGTGGCTGAATAGCAATACATTCAAGTGGCAATTACACAAGGGACAGTCACTGTGAGATGTCCTCATTTGTGACTATCCTTACAGTGAGTGTACATTATCATGTTGTCTTTAAAGTGACTGTCCTCATTTGTTGAAGGAAAAAAGCATTAATGTGGTTCATTAGCAATGTATTCCCAGCATCTGTACCTGCATCTCTCTTATATACTACAAGTTACTTGCCATCAGAAATTGCAGTTCCCTCACGTGACATTGATGGTGAAGTGTTCTTTTCAAAACCATCATCTGTGGTTACCAATGCTCCTGTTTTAGGCAATAAGTTTGTTGCATTCCATGAGCCATTGGTCAAGTTTCTTCTACGAGCTTCTGATGCCTCAAAATCTAAGCAGCGCCTACGCATGCCTCGTTGTCGTTGATTATCATTCTATACATGAATTATAATGAGTAATCAGTTTTGGGCCTTGGAATCTTGTATGTAACATGCACAGGCATTTCATGGCTAAATGAATCTATTTAAAAGCATCAACTTTTCTTACATGATGCTGGATACATAAGTAGAACAAGCGTATATCAAATTGGAAGCAATCAGAACTCCACAATGACATATTATTTAGAGTACTCTTCAGTTTAAGTAATAATGCATATATTGACACTGTAAAGACAACATGATAATGTACACTCACTGTAAGGACAGTCACAAATGAGGACATCTCACAGTGACTATCCCTAGTGTAATTGCCACTTGAATGTATTGCTATTCAGCCACATTAATGCTTTTCTTCTTCAACAAATGAGGATAGTCACTGTAAAGACAACATGATAATGTACACTCACTGTGAGTGTACATTATCATGTTGTCTTTACAGTGACTATCCTCATTTGTTGAAGAAGAAAAGCATTAATGTGGCTGAATAGCAATACATTCAAGTGGCAATTACACTAGGGATAGTCACTGTGAGATGTCCTCATTTGTGACTGTCCTTACAGTGAGTGTACATTATCATGTTGTCTTTACAGTGGCTGTCCTCATTTGTTGAAAGAAAAAAGCATTAATGTGGTTCATTAGCAATGTATTAAATTAATTTTTTTTTTTAATCCACCCACGGGCGTCGCAATTGCGACGGCAACCCGTCGCAATGAGATGCAGGCGCCCGTCGCAATTGCTTGGGAGGTCCGTCGCGATTGCGATGGCCCTCCGAAGCCATGCGACGGGGGGGCGATGGCCATGCCGCTTCTTAAATCTTAGTCACATTGCGACGGGATATGTGTCGCAATTGCGATGGCTACCCATAGACGTCATAATTTGCAACTAAAAAATAGTGACGTCTATGGGTGTTGCTATTGTGACACATAGCTGTCGCAATTGCGACACATAGCCGTCGCAAAATGACCCCAAATGTATTAGTGCCCTAAAGACCACTTAGGACACCTAGGACCCCTTAAGACATTCTAGGACCCATTAATGTATCTTTTGACCCCTTTAGACTTCTTAAGACACCTAGGACCCCTTAGGACGCCAAAGACCCATTAATGTAAACTAGGATTCCCTAAGAGCCATGAATGCATCCCAATGCCTATCAATTTACCCTAGGACCACTTAGCACCCATCAATGTATCCTAGGACCTATTAATACATATGAGGATCCCTTAAGACACTCAAGAGCCCTTAAGACATCCTAGGACCCATTAATGTATACTAAGACCCCTTAGGACTAGTTAAGACACCTAGCACCCTTACGAAATCTTAGTACAAGTTAATCTAATTATGTATCCTAGGACCCCTTACCACTTATGAACCCTAGGACTCATTAATACATCCTAGGATCCATTAATGTATCCTAGGACCCCTTAGGATTTATTAAGACATCTAGGACCCATTAAGACATCCTAGGACCCCTTAATGTATCATAGTATGCCTTTTAACCTAAAAATATGTCCTAGGACTCATTCACACCCATTAACATATCTTGCTATCCCTTAGGACCCATTATGTATCTTAGGACCCATTAATATATCCCATGACCCATTAATACATATGACGACCCCTTAAGACATCCTCTCTCTCTCTCTCATCACCATCTTTATCTATTCCCCCTAATTATCCTCTTTCTCTCTCTACCTCATCTATCTCCCCCTCCCCCTTCTCCCTTTCTCCTATATGTTGGAGTATAATGAACATGGAGAGGGGGGGCTAAATTAGTGTTCATATACAATAAATTATCTTAGTATCCCTTAGGACCCATTATGTATGCTAGGACCCATTCACACCCATTAACTTATCTTAGTATCCCTTAAGACCCATTATGTATCCTAGGACCCATTAATATATCCCATGACCCATTAATACATATGACAACCCCTTAGCACCACTCAAGGCACCTAGGACCCCTTAAGACATTATCTCTCTCTCATCACCATATTTATCTATTCCCCCTAATTATCCTCTTTCTCTCTGTACCTCATCTATCTCCCCCTCCCCCTTCTCTCTTTCTCCCATCTTTTGGAGTATAATGAACATGGAGAGGGGGGGCTGAATTAGTGTTCATACACAATTATCTTTTTAAATTATTTTTTCTTACACAATCTAACTTTTTAAATTCTTTTTCAAACTTTGACATATTTGAGCAATATAAAGTAAATAGAGTAGATAGAAAAATAGATAAAATATACTCAAGAATATAACACAATTATATGTCTTGAGTGGAAACCCTCTAGAGAATAAAACCACTCAAAATTGCCTCATTAGATTATCTAAAATTTCTTTTTACAAATGCCTCACTACCTAGGGTGTGCCGTTGACAATATGCCTCACTGACAAAATGTGCCTCACTAGCTATTGGATGGCTCATTAGAAATTACATCAACATTTAACAATTTTCCAAAATATTGAGTAATACCTCTATTTCACTATCCAACATATTTAGATCTCACTTTGTTTGAGATTATGAATCAAAAGTGTTACATGGAATTCTCATCTTTGAAGTTTATTTATTTTCACACACACACACACACCTTCAAGAAAGAATGATGCATTTATAGAGCCTTTCATCATTGAACAAATCCTTTAAACTGAAAATCATGTCTAACTATAATAGAGTAGTTTTCAAACTAAATTCCTTTAACAAAAAAAAATCCTTTTTTCTGTTATGAGATAGCTATAACCGAGTTTTGTTATCTCCATCGAATGATGCATAAACCTTGTGTTTAAAATTAAATAATGTCTTAAACAAATAGTCAACATAATCTTGTATTGTCTTCAAGAAATAATTATGAAACTGAATTAACATTGTGCCTCTTTAACAAATAATAGAATGATTGCCTCAAAAGATAATCATCATAATACTTTACTTATCACAAATGATAACTCAAACTGAACCATGATTATATTACAAACTCTTAATCAAACTAAAATAAAAAAATGGCGCTATTTTTTCGGCTAATTTTATTTGGCTATTTTTTTGACCGACATGTTGTAACCAATTCTAACCCTAAAGCGGCAAAAAGATTGTATAAAATGGCTTAGGGTTAGGGATTTTAGATGGAAGGATTTTAGTAGCTTCTTGAGGTGGTATTGAGCTGTAAGGGATTGCATATTGTAATCAGGTTGTAATCACTGGATAATAATAATATTGGACTCGTTGTTGGTGGATGTAGTCCAGGGATTGGGTGAACCACATTAAATATTTGTGTCTTGTGTTCTCTTCTATGTGGTTTATTATTTTCTGATATTGGTTATATTTGCATGTAATTGTTATTTCTATCTTGTTAATCCTAACACCACAAGATTAGACAAAGAACAAACTTGAAATATACAAACTTGGGAGCCAAACTCAAGTTTACAAATATAGAATGGACATACCTAACATAGGATTACAACAACATTATATGCATATTAATACAACCCTTAACTCTTAGATGCAATGTTTGAACTAAAATCATTTAAGGAAAACAAACTCAAGGAACTTTTTAACACAACCTAAAAAAATCTAAATAAGGAGTATAGTCAAGGGTAACTAGTGCCTCAGTTTAAACATGCTAGACATCAAAAACCCTTAGTAGATAAATGAAATAAAAGACCCTTAACTACTATTTGAAAAATAAATTATAACAAAAAATAAAGGGTTTATAAAGCAAGCATTGGCATAAAACATAATACTGGAAGGCAAACAAAAAGGAATGAAGACACCCGATTGAAAAATCTATTATCATAACTTTCTTGTCTTTCCCATCTAAACTGATAAGTCAAATGCTGAGTGGAATTTCACTATAACTATCTCAAGACCCCCTCAATTGAATCATGCTTTAAATATCACCATTGGATCCAAAATGAAACTACATACTTTCAGATTGTGCTCGGTCATGCCCTAACTTCTTTGGTTGTGCCCTAGATTGAAGACCCAAGCCTAGGTTTTTTAAAAATGAAATCCAACTTTACAATATGCAAATGCAAAAACTAAGGCTTTGAAAATATTAAACAAAAAACTTTATCATATGTCTTATGTCATATGCCAACATTATGATGTTAGAATTATTGAGATGTTGTTGGCATTGTTGTCAAAACCTTCATACTGACTACTAACTATTTGGTGGTATAGGTTGGTTGTTGATGGTATCAGTTGGATACTTGTTTCCTGTTGGTAAATTAGTAGTGGTTTCAGTGTACTTGAATTTACTTATGGATTACATTTTTTTGGTATACTTGTATAGTTTCAATGTTTGGAGTTGCATGGAGTTTTCTGTCGGTACCTATTGACTGCTATGCTTACAATATTGTTCTAGGTGTTTCTGATATGTGGCTTTCTTGCAGTTCATCAGATGATTTTGATATAAAAGTCATATCGTAGTTTGGATATGTTCTATCTAGTTTCATCTATCGGTGGGTTAAGATATTTTATTGTTCAAGACATGGTCTTGGTTGTGGCGCTCCTATGGTTCTATAATTTTCCTATGTTTTAGAGAATGTAATATGTATTATATACATCTTAAGTGTAACCTATATTTAGGTCCTATGGAAACATGTTGTAAAGATGTCTTAAGTCCTAGATTTAGGTTCAATGGCAGTGTATTAAATATAATTATAATATATTTTTGAATTATGGTCAACACATTCTTTTGGTGTGGCCAACATCTATATGATTATATACTTGTATAAATAAAGAAAAACTTTTGTATTTGATACATGGGAAGAGAGAGAGAAAGTGAATAGATGTGCGAGTATATGTACAAGCTGGAGATAGATAACTAAAGGTGATATAGTGTGAGCCTATTTTTGGTATATCAAGCAGAGGTGTATAAGAAGGTGAGTGGTATAGGAAGAAGGCCTTATATATAATATGCTACAAAATATTGGTATATGCTAGAAGAGGGTTTGTATCAAATCTCTAATGTCAGTGATTTGCATGCTATCAATCAAAACTATTTTATGCATAGTTAGATGCAATTCTATCAATTCACATTTTGTCAATAAGATATCTTTTGTATTGATAGTTATCCATATTTATATTTCAGGGTAGTTAGCCTAACTAATAGTGAGCCAACCCATAGTGAGAAAATTGACAATGAGCTCTTGTAAAATCCACCTTAACTGGTGTTCATTTCATGAGAATTAGCTTCTCCATGGATTTTCCTAGTTTAATCTTCCATGTAAATTTTGCTATTTTTTGTGTTGATGATTTTGTGCTTTCATGGTTATATTTGTTTTAAGTTTCAGAATGATTTAAGTTCTTATCGAGATAGAACAAAATTTAAATATCTATATTTGTTTTGAATGGTTTATGAGTTTACTGACCCAATAAAACTTTTAGAAGTTGTTATGAATAACTAATTCACCTCCCTGTTAGTTATTCACCGTGTTCAAAAATTGGTATCAAATCTTGGTCCCTTGTAGATAGAGCTTAACCACTTGAGGAAGATCTTGGTTGTTTGAATATATGGAATGAGTACTATTTAGATGAGGATTGATAGATCATGATGAGCAACATTGAGTGCATTGAATAAGAGAATGAGGAGTTGAAAGAAAATCTGAAGGAAGAAAATGCATGCATTTCAAAGCTGAGAGATCAGATGTGGAAGTTCAAAGAAAGGAACAAGGAAGTCAATCAAGAATAGAAGGAATCAAAAGAAAAGGTGGCATAGTTGGACAAGAAGCTGAATGACAAGAAAAATACTGAGGAATTTATCAAAAATGGATTAAAGGATAAAATCAAAGGCATTAAGATGACCGAAGAACTATATATTGCAATAGATGAATGTAATAAATATGAAGAGAATCTTATAGATATCATCAAGACAAAGTTAGATGAAGATGGGAAGATGAATCAAGAATTGAAGAAGTTGATATCTGAAGCAAAAATTTGTGACAACAGTACTATTTTGGATCAACTTCTAGCCCTGTAGAAGAGTCACAAAGATAAAGAAGGATTAGGGTTTATTGGTGAATATTTAAATCTATAGGACAAAGGAAAAGAGAAGGTATTTGAAGTTGAAGCCAAAGTGTGGGGTAAGTGCATCAAGATGGTGTGAAAAAAGGGGGGTATCAGTGGCCACTTTTTTTTTTTTTTTTTGAAATTGGGTAAACCTAAACTTCAAAGAGAAATTGGAGGGTCTTGCACTCAAAATTAGAAGATGTGTAAAGAATAAGAATTTTAGTACTCTGAATCTAGTTTCTAAACTACTAGAGTTTTTTAAAAATGGATAAGATTAAGAGGGTCAAACCCTCCACGCACAAATTTTTTTTCCTAATTTTTTTAGAAAATCATAACATAGTTATTTTTATGCACTCAACAAAATATATAGTTAGATTTAGTATTTTGAAAAACTGTTTGGTAGAATGGTAGGTAAGAGTGAGATCTAGAAGTTGTGTATTTTTTCATAATTTTCTGTTGAGTAATTTTTTTAAATGATTTTTTGAATTGATCGCATCCACAAAATCTGGTACTTGCTTGTGCACTTGTCATAACTTGCATCAAAATAATTTAAAATGAAAATTTGTCTTTTAAAAAGTATATAGATTCAAGTGTAGAACAACAATATGTAATTTGTTTTGTAGTTGGTCAAGTAGGTGAAAATTTATTAGAAAAATGGTAGACATATGTCTGTGAGGCCTGTCAAGACATTGGTAAAGAAAATTAAATTTCACTATGTTAATATTGTCCAAAAATTGAGAAACTTATATGGTTAGAAAGATGAGAAGATGTGTGAGATTACAATGGTAATTTTAGAGATACCCACTTGATCATTTATAAACTTGATGAGGATGAAGTTGAGTATTCATGTTGGAAGATGAGAAAACATGTAAAGGGACTAAAATGGGCTTTCAAGCCTTAGGATCATTTACCAAGCCTTTTTCCAAGCCTAAAACATGTACGGGTTTTTGTGTCAATCATAATGCACTTGGGTTTTGAAAAGAAAAAAGTACATTTTAAGTCTTTCATAATGCATACACATTTTGGAGATGTAAATGCATACCTCTTCTCATTTCCTCTCTTTCTCTCTCATCTTCCTTCCCTCATCAACTTCTAATGCAGTGGCATCCTGGCTTCTTGTCTAGTTCCTTGTGATTTTCTGGCACTCGGTCAAGGAGGTGGATGAGCTCGGTAAAGGTAGGCTTTTACTCGATTATTTGGGTAATAGTTCTCAGTCGACGTATGTTGTGCTTCACTGATGGAGCTTGGTGGTCTTGGTAGTGATTCTCAGTTGGAAGTTCTGGTGGATCTCGGTGGATGATGGTCACTAGGTGACCTGGTGTTTCATTTCTCGATGCTCGATTACCGACAGGATCTTAGTGTTTATGTCTATTTCTTGGTTGCTGAAGTGGCTCAGTCACTAGAGGACTCAGTCGCTAAAGGAAGCTCGGTCATTGAAGGAGACTTGATATTTCTGGTGCTTAGTAATGCTTGTGGAGCTCGGTTGGTATGTTTTCTTGGCATATTTCCTGACACTTGGTAGTTTGGCTTACCGACGAGTGTTATTGGAGATTTGGTTGGCCGACTTGGTGCATTTATTGTTGGTAGCTATTGTTACAGGCTGACATGTTGAATTTAATGTTTGTAAGGCAATTTTAGAGCTGACTTGTATTGCATTTAATGTTTATTTGTAGTAGAAGCCAACTTGGTTTGGGGAATTAATTTTTTCATCCAACTGACTTGTGGCTAAAGATTAGTATTTAAGAAGATGGTTGGGTAGTTGTTTAGGCAGGTAGAAGTAGAGATCTGGAGTCAAATTAGATCTGGACAGAGTAGAAGAAGTGTAGCAGAGTTAGTAGCTTGCGATCTTAGGAACAAGAAGATTGCTTAGTGGCTTGCGAGCACAAGTTTAGATATTTCTTGGAGTGCCTACTAGTGTCCTGTTGTGTTGCAGACCTGGATTAGTCGAGAGGTATATTGGATCCTGCGTGATCTTGCATAATTGTTTCTTGCTTTGTAATTGGCTGTAACTAGGAAGGCCTTACAGCCTAGCACATTGAATGTAATCAGTTAGTTGATGAATAAAGATATCAGTTTTCTTTCAGATTTGGTTTCTTATTGAGTTATTTCGCTGTGTTATTCTGAAGCTGCAAGGTTGGACTGTCCTTAATTGGATTCTCTCACCTTGGTCTGTGTCAGGTGGTATCAAAGCCAAGTTGATCTTGTTGTTGGGTGAAGGTTGACCTATAAAGGCTGATCTTGCAAAGTTGATCTTATTGGTGAAGAGATTGTGTGCAATCTGAGTTGTAGATCCATGGCACTGAACTTGTGGAATCTTCCCTAGTTTCTTGTGTGAGGTAGCAGGTTACGATCTGACTTACATACAACTTGGAGATTGTCACAAGGTGGTCAGTGTAGGGTTTTGTTGCAAAGGGTTTTTGAAGATCTTTGGAGATGTCTTTGAGAGGATTGGACCCTGGTGTGATTACTTCTCTTCGTGATGTGGTGAAGGTGAATATTTATGAAAGGTTTGCTTGGTTGGAAGTGAATTTTATGAACCATGTGGAGTACCGAGTTAATAAACTTGCGAAGGAAAGTGTTGTTGAGATTTTTAGAGCTTATCAGAGTTGGAGCATGCTGATTTGGAGGAAAGTTTTCTGGCCTATTAGAAGACTGGTCCAAGAAAGAAGACATGTGGAGGTACGCAAGATTGGTTTTGATGGTCAGTTGGTGGATTCTACCATGAAACTTGCAAAGCAACTTATGGTTGTTGCTAAGATACTTGTGATTACCGATGATGTTTTTGACCTTGTTGAAGTTGGGGAGGAAATTGGTTTTCATGATCAGTCAGTTGTGCATGACATGGAGATTACAAAGCATCTAGTTGTGCTTGATCAGGTTGCTATTGATGAGAAGTTACCTGTTGTTGAATACCTTTTTGATGATGGTGTTACCAAATTGCTCAGTTTTGAGGTGCAGAGGTTGTTCGCTGGTTGCAGACCTGAGTTACTAGTTAACAGTGATAAGTCTTGTGATGAGATTCTAAGATGGGATTCTGACTTGATCCTCGGTGATGGGTTGAAGGCTCAGTTTGTTCAGGATGTTGGACATGCTGATTGGTTGAGTTGTAGATTGGTTCTCTTTCCTATGATGGAATGGAAACCTTTGGTAAAGATGAAGTGGAGTTGGTGTTGTTCACATATTCCATTTGGTGAGAAAGTGTGGGACACACTTTTATTTGTACCCTAGGAGTTTGATGCAATGGCATCCTAGCTTCTTGTCCAGCTCCTTGTGATTTTATGGCACTTGATCAAGGAGGTGGATGAGCTCGATAAAGGTAGGATTTTACTCAGTTATTTGGGTAATAGTTCTTAGTTGAAGTATGTTGTGCTTCACCGATGGAGCTCGGTGGTCTTGGTAGTGATTCTCAGTTGGAAGTTCAGGTGGATCTTGATGGATGATGGTCACTCAATGTTTTGTTGCTCAGTGTTCGGTTACTGACGGGGTCTCAATGTTTATGTCTGTTGCTCAGTCGTTGGAGTGGCTTGCTCACTGGAGGACTTAGTTGCTAAAGGAAGCTCGATCATTGAAGGATACTCAGTATTTTTGGTGCTCAATAATGCTCGTGGAGCTCAGTTGGTATGTTTTCTCGACATATTTCCTGACACTAGGTAGTTTGGCTTACTTACAGGTGTTCTTGGAGATTTGGTTGGCCAAATTGGTGCATTTATTGTTGGTAGCTATTGTTATGGGCCGACATGTTGAATTTAATGTTTGTAAGGTGATTTGAGAGCTGACTTGTATTGTATTTAATGTTTGTTTGTAGTAGAAGCTGACTTGGCTTGGGGAATTAATTGTTTCATCCAACCGACTTGTGGCTGAAGATTAGTATTTAAGAAGATGGTTGGGTAGTTGTTTAGGTAGGTAGAAGTAGAGATCTGGAGTCAGATTAGATCTAGATAGAGTAGAAGTGTAGCAGAGTTAGTAGCTTGTGATCTTAGGAACAAGAAGATTACTTGGTTGCTTGCGAGCACAAGTTTAGATCTTTCTTAGAGTGCCTACTAGTGTCTTATTGTGTTGCAGACCTAGACTAGCTGAGAGGTGTATTGGATCCTATGTGATCTTGCAGAACTATTTATTGCTTTGTAATTGGCAATAACCGGGAAGGCCTTACAGCCCGACACATTGCATGTAATTAGTTAGTTGATGAATAAAGATATCAGTTTTCTTTCAGATTTGGTTTCTTGTTGAGTTATTCTGTTGTGTTGTTCTGAAGCTGCAAGGTTGGACTTTCCTTAATTGGATTCTCTCACCTTGGTCTGTGTCAACTTCTCTATCTATTATGAGCCATAATTCTCTCTCTCTCTCTCTCTCTCTCTCTCTCTCTCTCTCTCCTTCCTTCCTAGGTTCCTATTTTTACAAAACCCTTATGGGTTATGGAAAAGTAGAGTTGAACCTGTAATTTTTCATAACCCATACGGGTTATGAGGAAAATGTTAACGTTGGTTTTTTGTTTCCATAACCCATATAAGTTATGAGAAAATCTATATAATATATTCCCAACAACATAGAAACTAGCACTGCAAGTTGTTTGAAGGTCCCATTGCACTGTTTGACATCAGTTTCTGGGATAGTAACAATCAGGTTTGCATTTTTTTGTCAAATTTTCTTTGGAATGATTGATTTTTTTAAGGTTTGTTACTTTAGATTATAATAAAATGATGCTCATTTGTTGTTTTATTTTTAATTTTGATTATGGATTTTCATCATGATGATTTGTGTAGGACAATCAATATTAATGTAATGGGAAAGAACACGAGAGGAACAAATGAACAATGAGAGGCAACAAAAATAAGACAAAGAGAGCATATGAGGAGGTTACATGGAGGTACGCCATCTAATGGACCTAATTAAATAGATGAATTTGAAACAATAAAAATTGATAGGATAAATGTATCCAATTCACGAAATCAAAATGATCAACATGCACCAATTCAAATGCACAAGACAAATGCACCTAATAAATGCAATGAACATACTCCATTTTAAATCAATGTGATGAATGCACCTAATGAATTTTAAGAAGATACACCACTTCAATTTGATGAGATTAATGCACATAATGCACCTGATGAAAATCAAGAGCATGCACATATCTTAATACCTCCTAGAATAATTTGTAGAAAACCAAAGTTTCTAATTGACATTGATGAAAATATTGTGAGGCCAATGCATGATAAAATTTCTGAAAGAACTTATAGAAGAATGGTTAAAATAATTTGGAATAACTATTTTGAAAATTTAAACCAAAGTGGAAGATGCCAATTAGTTGTTGAAATGATTAAAAATCTGAAATTTAGAGAGAATGAGAATTTTGGGGTTAAGAACAACCAAAAATAGTAGTGAAAGAAGTATTGTGAGAAATTTGTTTGATGCATATCAATCCATTGGTACGAAAGCACATACAAAAGATGCTAGCGTTACTCTAGGTGTCCTCACATCAACCATAATGGGAAAGGAAATGAAAAAATATTGTTTAATAAGAAAAACATGAAAGTGTTTAAGTGTAAGTAGAACAACATTATGCAATGCCTTAGAGAGGCAAGAGAAAATTGGGGATCCTAAGAATAATTCTATTTGGGCCTTCTTGGGTAGACTCCCATGCAAGGACAAGGTTTTTGTTGATGCATTAAGAATGTTAATTGAAATGTTTTGGCATGATAACAAAAGGGTTTCACCCAACCAAAGAGATGTTGTTAGAAGATGAATTGGAATAAGAAATTGTGAGCCACATCCAAAACACTATTTAGACATTACTTAAACACAATTTTATGAAAGGTTTCTTCAAAGATTTCCTCAGATTAGAATTAGCCAAATATTTTTTGGGATGAAAAAACCATTTTATGTTAAGATTAATCATGCACATACTACATGTTGTTGTAGGGTCCATGTTGAGTTTTCGATGCATTATAATATTTATCGTTATATATGTTGTACTTTGTACACTAATGATGTTTTGTAAGAATGTGGTCTACAAGCATGTCATAAGTCACTAAGAGAATGTATTTCAAGTGTACTATGTAGATGATATGATGGGTGCATTTACTATAAGATGATGTGTTTGAAAGGATTTTGTCCTGCATGCGGTGGTTTGCAACAGTTTCCTAGATGCCTACATCTAGATAGCACACATGAAATTTGTAAGACACTAGTTTCTACTGGAAAATACAAGTTAGTCACATATGGTGTTAAAGCTGGAAAATAATTAAAGAGGTGTGAGTTTGTGAAAAGGGATATATTCGTAGCTGATTTTCTGAAGATGTTTGAAGAGAAACTAGTTTATGAGTACATAGGTCACACATATAGAACTAGGTGGTTAGATGAACAATTCAAGTTATGTAAGGACACTTTCCCCCTCGGTACTATTGTGTCTGTCATTGATTTTTTTAAGAAATATACACTAAAACCTCAAAATGAAGTGCAACCTATGCATTACCACTCTACACAAGTTACAATTTTTGTACACATAGTATTCATGCATGCACATGATAGAAAAAAGGAGGACATAAAGGTTATAAGAGAGTATCAGTTCTATATCAGAAATGATCATAGTCATTCCTTAGAGTTTGTGCAAGGATTCTTTTATGTTGTCTATGATAGTTTAAGGGAAAGAGGTATAAGATAAAACTAACACTTAATATGGTTGAAAAAATACATTGTACAATTCTAGAATGCAAGAATATTCTTCTGGTTGATTAGGATGCATGTGACAAGTGGTGTACAACATTTTTGGAATATCATTGAGGTAGGGCATGGAAAGGGAAAGCATGATGGTGTGGGAGCATGTGTGAAAAGAGCTCTTACTAGAGAGGAATTGAAGTACGAAGGTGGCACAATGTTAATAGATGCATAAACAATTGTGGAATGGTGTAACTTTACGATGGGACCAAGTAATGCAGGTAAGTCTATGGTTTCTAGATATTTTTAGTTGATACATGAATCTAACATTGAAAACTATCTAGATTGTTGTACACTTACATGATCAAGTAATTGTATTCATTTAGAAGTTCAAATGAAACACAATTAGCTATTTATACTAGACAAATTACATGCTTTTTCTCTTTGTGTACATGCATTTTGTGTGGGATGAATGTGAATCAAAAGAGTGGGTTGACCAATGGTCTTGTAGACCTTTGCAAACCATAGATACACATCAAATTTCCAGAGAACTAAAAATGAACCAGTTTGAGATTTTGACCATGTATTAGACCTAGTTGAACCAGGTTATTTCTCTAGATTGCTCAATTTATTAGTTCTTTAAATGTTAATTTTGGTATTAAATAATCCTTCTATTAAGTGCAGGTCATGTATATGCAGTAATTGTAGATGAGAACAATGAAGAAGGAATATATTACTTTTTGTGTTATTGTATTGAGGCCAAAAATAAATTGACAACTACAGTCATTGATGTAGAGGGTATTTAGTATCCAATGGGATCCATTGTTATCACAGGGACATGGATAGAAGGTACCATTATTGTGTCCAATTGTATACATACCTATTAAACTCTTTTTGTTATGCTTTGCATTGATTTGAGTATTAAACTCTATAAATTGTAGGTATCCCTATCAAGAATTCTAATGCCTGGTTGTTTGAGGACTTTGCGACACATAGACATATTATTTATTACTCTAACCTTATTATTGCAACAAATATTCAATTGATTAAGTATCATGGAAGACCTCTTAACAAGAATTTGTGGAAAGTTTTTGGATTTGACCATGAGACAATACTTGATACAATAAGGGTTAGAGCTGATCCATAAGGTTCTCTTGATTAATTTTGAGTAATCTAAAAGAATGATTCTACAATATGGTAGAATGATTTTGACAATTTTATGTATATCTTCAAGGTTCTCTATGTGCATATTTAGAGGCCAAATTTGTACTTAAAAATGACAATGAGATTTAATGTGCATAAATAGATGCCAAATTTTATATAAAAAAAGGACTTCCATGTGCATATTAGATGCCAATTTTTATGTAAAAAAAGGGCAATGAGATGTAGTGTGCATGTTAGATACCAAATTTTGTATAAAAAAGGGCAATGAGCTTCCATGTGTATATTAGATGCCAATTTTTATGTAAAAAAAGGGCAATGAGCTGTCATGTGCATGTTAGATGCCAAATTTTGTATAAAAAAAGGGCAATGAGCTGCCATGTGCATATTAGATGTCAATTCTTATGTAGAAAAAGGGAAATGATCTGTCATGTGCATGTTATATGCCAAATGTTGTATATAAAAGGTACAATGGGCTTGATTTGCAAATATATTATTGAAATACATGTACTCAATCCTCTCAATCCCTACCTCAGAAGAATCTGGCATTTACTTTTGAACTTTGCCTTTTATTTTGTACGTTCAACAATAAATAAGTGTGAAATCTATTTAAGAATTTCTTACTAATTTATTGTTGAAATATATTTTTTACATTCAACATATCTTTAAAAAATATATTCTTTAAATGCCATAACATGGATGTGACTGCAAAATCTGAAAATATTTGTACATATGTTCTTAAAAAAGATCATGTCATATGAAGTAATGGAACACATTAAGTTGATAAGACATAAAATGTCATTATTGGAATTGATTTAATGACTATATATTGTTATACAGACTTTTGGTGTAGGAGCACCCAATGAATCATGTAGGTCCAACAAGCCAATGTCCATTTCAAGTTTTCCCAACCCAATTCGAAGAATGACCAAATATATCATGTATCATATTTCATGTTCCATGTTTCATATCTTTCAAACCATTCACCATGGTATCAAACCGTCCGCTTCATTATTTTTGGTTGGCTGGGTAAATGCTAGTGACAACCCCATTTTGCCCACGGAGTCCCTCGAATGTTCACGAGAACACCTGACCAAAGTGTTCCTAAGGGTCACTAAGAAGCATTGGGCAATGATCTTTCTTGGGGAATATATAGGAACTTGTACGAGGTAACAATGAATTGTCAAGTGCTATAAGATCATGTTATAGAGGCCTACAATTACCCATCTCAGTTTGGGAGATTCACCTTCATTTTAATTTGGCATCCTTATATCAGTTTATGTCAAAAAGTTACAATGTTACTCAATTGAAATGAGCAACAATGAGTATCTTTCAATCCATTCATTGTGGGATCGAATCGTCTACTCCATTAGCTCCAGTTGGCCAAGTAAACACTAGTTAAAACCCTATTTCACCCACGTAGTCCCTCAAACCTTCATGAACACACTTGACCAAAGTGTCCCTAAGGGTCACTAAGCAACATTAAGCAATAATATTTCTTGGGGCATATCTCAAAGCTCATGCAAGGTAACAACAAATTGTCAAGTCCTACATAACCATTTTATGGAAGGCTAGAATTACCCATCTCAATTTTGGGAGATTCCCCTTCATTTTAATTTGGCATCCCTATCTCTGTTTATGTCAATAGTTGTAATGTTTCTCAATTGAAATGAGAAACATTGGGTATATTTCAATCCGTTCTCCTTGGGATCAAATCATCTACTCCATTAGTTTTGGTTGGCCAGGTAAAATCTAGTGACGACCCCATTTCACTCATGGAGTCCCTCTAACATTCATGAGAACACCTGACCAAAGTGTCCCTAAGGGTCACTAAGCAACATTGGGTAGTGATCTTTCTTGGGGCATATCTTAGAGCTCATGCGAGGTAATGATGAATCTTTAAGTGTTATAGGATCATGTTATGGATGCTTACAATTATCCATCTCAATTTTGGGAGATCCCCCTTCGTTTTAATTTGGCATCCCTGTCTTAGTTTATGTCAAAAGTTGCAATGTTGCTCAATTGAAATGAGCAACATTGGGTATCTTTCAATCCATTTTCCATGGGATTGAATTGTCTACTCTATTAGCTCCAGTTGGATGAGTAAATGCTAGTGACAACCCTGTTTCTCCCATGGAGTCCCTCAAATGTTTGTGAGCACACCTAACGAAAGTGTCCCTAAGGGTCACTAAGTAACATTAGGCATTGATCTTTCTAGGGACATATCTCAGAGCTCATGTGAGGTAACGATGAATCGTCAGGTGCTACAAGACCATATTATGGAGGCCTATAATTACCCATCTCAATTTTGGGAGCTTCCCCTTCATTTTAATTTGGCATCCCTATCTCGATTTATGTCAAAAGTTGCAATGTTGCTCAATTGAAATGAGAAACATTAGGTATCTTTCAATCCGTTCACTGTGGGATCAAATCATCTAATCCAGTAGCTCTAGTTGGCTGGGTAAATGCTACTACTAACCCCATTTTTCCCATGAAGTCCCTCGAATGTTCACGAGTACAATAGACCAAAGTGTCCCTAAGGGTCACTAAGCAACATTGGTAAAATCAAGTATTTCATACTTTTCACCAGCTTGTTCTAAAATAATTGCTAAAAAAACTACACTTCCAGATACCTTTTGGAAGTTATTCAACATATGCAAAAACTAGATACTATTCTTTTGGACCAACACACATGACCAATACCTTGATATTGTCAAATTAGGCCAAATGAGCCCAAAATAGGCCAAATTTACAAAGGCACTATATCAAATATGTATGAAGAGAACCCAAAACCATTGGAAAACATTAAATTATGATGAAAAACCAAGGAATTTATGGGTTTTAATGGCTACCATGCTCTCATGTTCTCCTAAATCACGTACCTTCACTTTTAGGCCTTAAAACCTAGGGATTTCTCAAAGTGTACCTTAAGTTTCAGATGGTATTGGCCATGGAACACGAGGGCTCCTCAATATTTGGGGGCAGTTAGAGACTAGGCATCCCTATGTCACTAATCAAATTGTGACTGGAATTGAAGTGCAATGAGGTTGTATGCAAGGACATGCCCAAAATAGTGATGGGTCATGAGTATTAGGATCAAGGATGACCCTTTGGAAGCGTTGGTTTGATTGGAAAAAGTGGATGTGATATTGTTCCTTTGTAAATGCATAAAATTAGGCCTAAAAGTGTAAAATCTAGGGTCTCTGGGTAAAGTTCTCAATTGGTGGAATCTGTAGCCATAAACTTGGAATCTTATAGGCCTCAAAAAATAGTATTTGAATCCAAATTTTTTTGTTGGGGTTCTTTGGAATAATTTTGTGTTGAGCTCAATTTACCCAATTAGGAGGGCTAAAAGCATTTGGTCTGTACTAGGCCTAGCTAAGGAATTAATGGTCTGTGGTTTCTAGGACTATACCAAAGGGTCTAAATGGTGTAGTTGGAACATAAGAAGTGTGTGGGATATGTCTTTGGGCTATAGTGGTCTTGTGGAAGTGAAGATCCTATTTTTCTAATGGTAAAGTGCACGAAAGGTAATCTAGGTTGTGGATATTCAAGTGTAGATTATGAAAATCATCAAGTGGGGTTGTGGATTATCTTGGAAGGAGTCCTAGGAGAGGGATCTAGACAAGTCCAAGCTTGGTTCAAGTTTGGTTGGAAAGACCGTAATAGGTGTCTTGTAAGGAGCCTATTGGTGAAAGGACTCAACCTAGGTTGGAAGTGGTTTAAGCACCTTGCCCTCTGCATCAACCATCCATTCAATGATCCTTCTTGCAAAAAAATGTATTAGTAGACATTAATATACATATTCCATTAGCCAATCCACAAGAAAAAACAACCACATAAACCACCCATTAACAAACATGTTCCTATGACCCTTATTTGGTCAATTAGGATAATTTGACACAATAGACAACATCATTACATATTTTGGCTTTTCATGCCTTATCACATCAAATTAAGTCACCTAGGACTTTGATTACATTATCCATAACACAATGACTTTGATAAACATGTTTCAATTCAATTGTATTAAATAATGAACAAACATGTTTGATTAATTACAAAAAATTAAGTTTTTAAGTACAAAGGTATGCACATAATGAAAAAATTGGATCAAATTTCAAATTTCATATATATCAAAATGAACAATAATCATGTACATTTCAGGAAATGGCATACATGCCAAATCAATAATAGAGTTACAAAAAGATGGCATCTGCTATGTCAATGTTCATATATATAATACAAATATCAAATATATATAAATGTCATTTAATGACCATAGCTACATTTATATATCTCTATCAGCATCTACAACTATGTTGGATCATCAAAATTGAGCCTCTTCGAAGCAGTACATGGCTCATTGGGTATCTACACAAGAATAATTCAAATGCTAAATCAGATATCTTATCTCCAAATACTATCAAAATAACTAAATAGTAGACTGTAATTTATTGGTAGTTGAATTGTTGATTACATCATCTCTTTCTTCTGCACTAGTGCTATGTGTAATACCCCAAAATTGGCACCTAATCATTTCCATCAATTTTGGTGCATTTCTTCAATTTTCTATGTCATCAAAGTCCTATCTCAGTAGGCAATTTTCTCTCCTACTTGGCTCTACTTGACTTGATGTCAGTTGCAAAAACCCTAATTTGCAATAATCAAACACTAAAATTAATTCCTAAGTCTCTTTGACTTTATTAGCTAAATTATCTCTATGATACATTAATTTAATTGTAAAGTCTTATGCGCTTTAAATTAAATTAAATCAAACCACCCCCTTTGGTTAATACACATAAAAAAGGAATTAATTAATTGCTTGTTATTTGAATGGACACCTTTTCTTGAATTAATAATTTGAGATATTCGAAAGGTCCTCATGTGGAATTTTCCATTCTTTTAATAAAGTAATTCATGTTTATTTGTCCCAAAAAGGGATATGAAGGGTCAGGAGTTTCAAATCAAGAAACTCTTCCTCCTCCTCTTGGCTCTTCTATTTATTTGGGCTCTTTTTCTTCATTAGGGGAGGCAATTTTGAGAGCATCCTTATTATAGCGAATTTTCACCTTAATTATTTCAAAGCTTTTTGTTGCATTAATTATCTTAATATCTCATTTTAAGTTTAATCTTGCATACCATCTTAGAGTAAATTTCCTTAATTGTTCTTAGATTAAATTGCATTTCATCTTTACTTTCAAGTATCTTAGATTAATTGCATCACATTCTAGTTTAATTTCAGCTTTTCATATCTTCATTATAGCTTTCAAATCCTCCATTGTAGTGTCGGTCTTATGGTTGTTGGCTCTCTAATCTGAGAGCAATTAAACACCCCGACTGCATAGGAGGCAATAGGTCGCTTCCTCACGAATTTTGGATTGAATAACTCATATTCTTTTCTGTAATTTGATCATAGGAATAATGACCATGTTGTGTTGTACCCGATTTATAGGTCACATTCAGTCACATACATCTTGGCACCCACCGTGGGGCAGAAAATATCAATTTCCGGCCTCATTCTTGATTGGTTTTTCAATTTTAGTGTTGGTTCCTGGCCTTGTACGACCATGTAAAATCTAGAAACCCTATAATATAGTAATGGATGGATAGAATGATGAATCCTCTTTCTCATGATTTTGGTTTGGTTCATTTTTATAAAGAAATGAATAAGTTCTGATCATTTTGGTGAAAGTGGGTATTTACAGATTTGAGATTTTCTGAATACAGTCAGATTGAAACATCTGGTACAGACAAATTGTGAAAAATCAAGACCTATAATAATATTAATTGGAAAGATAAATGAATTAGATTTCATTTCCTTTTGGTTTGAGTCATTTTTATGCAGATTTGTGAAAGTTATGGGCATTTGAGTGAAAACTAGTTTTTAACAATCTGCATTGGAGTTGCAGGCAATGATTTGCTCTTAGAAAATGATTTATGAATGGAAAAAATAAATGGCTTAAATATTTGGAAATGAGATTCATTAATAGTTACTGTGAAATTGGTTTGGTTTCATTTGGATTCTTTTTGAGAAAGATATGTGATTCCCTAGGCAGGGTTTGGTGTTTTAAATCTGATTTATGACAGAAAAATTGCAGTCTGAAAAGGTTATTGGTTGAGGAACCAAATTGAATCATAAGACCTTATAATTTTGGGAAATGGTAGTTCTTGATGTTGGATAAAAACTTCAATCTTTCTAGAAATTTTAATATTGTGATTTTATGGGTCAAATAAATCAATCTTTAAAGACTGTCTTGAAGACAACAATGTTACATATCTTATGGTTTGCCATTGATTTGTCTTGATTCTGTACTTTCGGATGTGTGCTAAATGCTGGATTGCAGATCTTTGGACTTAAGGTGAGTTCTTAAAATCTATATAACACTTGGTTTGGGCATAAAATTAATCTCTCATGTGTTTGGCTTGAGTGTTACATGCTTTCATAGAACATTTTTTAATTGATGCTCTTAATGGGAAATGAATGAACATAGATTTTATTTCATACAAGTTTATGTAAGTGAATGCTTGTGTTTAAACCTTAAGTAATTCTTGGTTCCAATATCAAATATCTCATTGAGTGATTGAGGGCATGGATTCATTCCTTGTTTACATGAAGAGTTAAATGCACCACTTTGTGGACTCACTTCATGTTTACTTGGAAAGTTAAATATTCCATGATTCAAACCCTTTTGCACTTATGAGTAGTATTGATTAGCAGTCTTAGATTACTTGTGATTGATCTAGATTGATATCTTGGGTTATTGGACTCACTGATCTGCTAGCCCCTCGTTCCACCCCGTGGTTGCAAGGTCAGCGCCACATTAAAGGGGAGGGGTCTACATAGAAAGAAGCGTTAATTGTTCCACCAGGCAACCCTTTTGTGCTTTTTAGAACTCATTAGTTTTCTAAGGCGTGGACTCGCTTTGAGTTTGTGTGAGGAGTTAAATGTTCCACTTTTGGACTCACTTTGAGTTTGTGTGAGGAGTTAAATGTTCCACCTTGTGGACTCACTTCACATTCACTTGAAGAGTTAAATGTTCCACTTTTGGACTCACTTCACATTTACTTGAAGAGTTAAGTGTTCCACCTTTAGTGCTTTAAATACTTTTGATAGAGAATTACTTACTTTTTTATTTCTAGAAGGCCTGCTTGGGGATTTCATCACCTCAAGGGATGACCTTAACTCCCGTGTTCTGGCGGAGTATAAATATCAGGAGGTGAATCCAAAGACACCTCTCTTGGAAATGAGTTAGATATCACTCTTGGCTAAGCCTCAAAGAACTTTATACCTTTGAGAAGTGAAGGAGGAGATTTGGGTTACCGTCTCCCCCCGGCTGTGTGATTTCAAATTCTTCTCATCTATGGAATTGTGCCTCATGTACCTTGCGTATATCGAGGACTCCCTTTAGAAGAGCTATGTATAGCCTTGTAGATAGCTTGCTAGGATGTTGTTGTGTTTTAAGTGCCTGCTAAAACATTCTCAAGAACATACACAAGTAGAGTCCTTAGGGAGTAGAAATACTAAGTCACTATTCTTGTTCATGTGCAAGGTTGCTTTGTCCCTTGCCCATTGCTTGAAGACTATTTTCTTGAACTCCTTGATTGCTATCTTACGTGCTTGATCAATGACATAAATTTGATCTGCCTTTTGTTCGTGATCTATTTTTCTATTTTCCTATCATTCACTGTCAGAAACTAGTTGTTTCGAGTTAGGAAATGATCAATCTTTGCTTTGACTTGTGTTGTCTCTTGTCTTTTCACCTTGTCTCTTTATGCTCTTGTACCTTGTGTTGAGATAGTCTTACCTCGGCTATTCTAGCCACCTCTTTTGATGATTCATACCAGGTTCATCTTGCATCTTGGCTGTTCTAGCCATTTTATCTCACCTCATTATCTTAGAGATAGAGTCTAGCATTATCCAGTGTCCCCTCTCATCTCAGCTTCATCTATGACTGTCACGACTCGAAGTGGCAAGACTTATCCCATTCAGAATACTGATCAAAGTAGAAGAGAACCTCGTATTTAGAAGATAGATCATCCCAAATCTGTTATGAAATCTGAACTTTGTGAGAGATCCTCACAGTCCTTGTTCCAAGAGTATTACAATCCATTGTTTCAGATATAGTTTGACTTACTATTTCAAGAGTATTATAACCCATTATTTCAAGACCAACAAGAATTTGAAGGGTCACTTTCTAGAATCAATCCTCTTGAACCTATTGACTCTTTTGATCCTATTAACAAGATGGGAGATCCATTCCACTTCCTAGGGGGAGGTAAATTCAGTGATAGTCATGAGCAATCTCCAAATGACCAAGGTCACGATCAGTCTTGAAATGACAAGAGTTATGATCAATCTCACAATATTCAATATCTGGTCAACATCCGAGACCTTCTCAATTTGAAACAACGACAAGGGGAGCCTCTCCTAATATTTCTCCAGAGATGGAGACAACTATGCAGGAAGTATCCACATGAATTACCCGAGTCTAAAAAGCTCAATATCTTCTTGGACAATCTTGTCCCATATTTTGGATACCAAGTATGATTACAAGGTCCCCTCACTTTTGACAATATGATTAGGCGAGCTATGAGGATAGAAGCATATATGGTCAAGAAGGGAGGATTGACTTTGAACAAAGACAACAAGAAAGGACCTTCTCCCTTGAACAAGGATAAGGATAGTATTATCAACAAAAACATAGATGTTATGAATGAAAGGGTTGTTGAAAATGTGACGCCAAAACCCTCAAAGTCTATCTTTAATCTCAGCTCTAGCATGCAAACAGTCAATGCCACTAAGAAGGCTACAATAGAAGCTCAATCACCTTCTAAATTTACTAGAAACAAAGCTTGGATCTCTCACTGTGACATGATCATTGCTCTAGGGGGTGAGGATACTCCTAAACCCAAAACTCCCTTTGTCTTGCAAGGCCCCATGCCTCCCTCTTATAAATTCACACAGTCTTCAGCTTGTGTGAATGCTATCACTCAATCTTGTGTGAAGATTATTCTCAAAGGTCCCAAAACTTTGACATCTGGATCAAAACAATCTATGGATAAAGCCCTCACCAAGGAAAACATTCCCAAAGATCTCAATCTTGATTAGTTTCAATCTATGGTGGGTCATTTGACCTCACCTCATTATTTATCCTTCCCTAAAGAAGATGATCACTCTCCAAGGCATCCGCATAATGCTCTCCTACACACTGAAGTTATGATAGGCCCCAAGACTATCCCCCACATCCTCATTGACAATAGTGCTAGCCAAAATACTTGCTCTGCTAAGATGCTTACCCAAACGACAGACAACTTTGTTCTCGTCAATAGAGAGTCCACTGAGTTCTATGATGCTAAGCTAAAAGAAATAGAAAAGACCTTGAAGATCAAAGATATTGGCATGGGGGAATATTAGTTTGAGTCCATGTTGACATTGACAACTCTTCCTCCATCTCCACATTCCTGTGAGGAACCTTCTGAAGATGGATTTGGTATTAGCTATCAAAGCTATGAGCTTGACCAACCTAGCTGCAGCTTGCACTCACATGGAGATTTAGATGATGAAGAAACATAGATTCAGCCTATGACATATGAAAGACCTTTGAATGATCAAAATTCTGATTTAGACTACCAAAAAGAGTCTTATCTACCTTCTCAAGTGCTTCAAGAACATGATCTTGGTCCTCATGAGGAGGATTTTATACACTCTACTGAACATATTTCTACTACTATAGCTACTACTAAATATGTCACTACCTCTAATGGAACACATACTGATTGGGAGAAACAGTTGGATGCTTCCCTTATCTTGGGTATGCCATGGGGTATGCCTACTCTAGATTGTTCCACCACTTCTGCTATTGAACAAACTCCTACTACTGCCAACTCCAATGGCACACATACTGATTGGGAGCAACTGTTGGATGCTTCCCTCCTCTTGGGTATGCCTCAAGGTATGCCTATTCTAGATTACTCTATTGCTTCTACTACTGAACAAGATCCTGTTGTTGAAGAAACATTTCCTTTGACAGATGATAGTGATGAAGAAAATCTACCTCTAACTATGTCTCTAGCTGAATGGGACTCCATATTAGATGCTACTACAAAAATACCAGTTGATGCTATGCACTTATATGCTAGTCTTAACAACTCAGAAAGAGGAGAAAGTTATGATCCTCCAAATCAAGCTATTGATGACAATCCTTTCCACCCTCCTGTGGAGATCATTCCTATGGCTCCTAGGCCATCTGCTCCAAGTTATACTTCTACCGCTCCAACAAATCATGGGTATCTGAGATCCCATCTTGTTACAATCTCATGGAATCCTGGTATATCCAGAATAGAATTTGTTCCTACTCATGCACTCTTACCACCTGAAAGGGGACCTAACTCTTGGAATAGAACATCTTGGTTAGGCTCACATAATATTCCTCCAAACTTTTCTGACTCTTCTAAGATGACTCACAATCAACAACGCTCTATGGAAGATTACTTTCTTGATCTACCTGATGCATTCATGAATGATGAGGATGATACTGATATATTTTCACTTGAGCCCATCCCATTGATTTCTCTTCCCTCTTCATCTCCCAGAAAAGTGGCCCATCCACTTCCATTTCCACCTCTCCACTTGAACCAATCATATAAGCCTCTTTCATCCATCATTCCTGAGTCTTTTGGAAGTAACTTAGATGTGCAACATAAAAATAAAAATAATAAGAATCCACTTATATCTCAAGGTCACCATGTCCCATCTAATCGACATGTGACTATGAAGAAAGGAAAGAAACAGATGTGTTCAAAAGACCTCAAAGGTCCTCAAAAAGAAGAAGACAATCAAAAGCCAAAAAAAAAAAAAAAAATGGATCTCGAAATCCATTCTACAGGCATTGTCATCAAAAGCACCTCAAAGTAAAGAAGAAAAAATTCAAAAGCTATGTGGATTCCAAAGAAAGGAAAAATTAAAGTTGTCATTCGAGCTTCCAAAATTCTCATACTTCCCTCCATTACATCACCCTTGCCTCTCATACTTTACCCTCTTCACTCCATCTTGCCTTTTCCCAAAGTGCATATCAGTATCTCCTTATTGCTAATGGCATGACTAAGAAAAATCTAGAATGTACTCTTCCTAAGTGTTTAGAGCATGGGAAATCTGACTATGGATCTCTTGATGGATTACTACAAGAGATCTGGTGCTTACAAACTCTCCACCACCGAAGGAGAGAAACTCAAAGAGCCCATCAATGCTCTTCATCTGAAGAAGTTCTACAGTTGACATTCTCTATGTGCTCATGTACATACTTATTGGTCCTGAAAAAATCCTAAAAATTGATATATTGCAAAAAATCCTAAAAATTGCAAAATGTCCTGAAAAAATGATCATCTTAGTGAAAACCTGGCAAACAGGCACTTTGATGTATCTTTTATCCTGGTGGAAACCTGGTAAATAGGCACCTTGATAATACCAAAAAAAATGAAAATTTGAAAAAATAAAAATAAAATTAAAAAAATAAAAAATACAAAAAAATGAGATATTCAAAAAATGAAAAAAAAAATAAAAAAAAGAGAAGTACAAAAAAAATTGAAAAAGAAAAAAATGTGCCATTGATGAAAACCTAGTAAACAGGCGTCATGGTAGCAAAAATAGAATCTCTGCCAAGATGGTGAAAACCTGGTAAATAGGCGCCTCTTGTTTTCCTGAAGTAACATCTTCTCTCGGCATCGCTTGGCTCTTAGTTTCTTGCTTTAGCTTGCTTTCTAGCTTTAGTTTTCTTCCTTTGTTTCCTACTTTAGTTCGTTTCCTGCTTTGGTTTGCTAGCTCATGCCTTTGCTTTCAATGTCTTCAAGATTTTGCTCGACTCTTCATAGATTGGAACTGGTTCATGCTTGGGGGCATCTGTCTGGTCTAGGGGGCATTGTCCTATCACTTTCAGAAACTCTTTTTGAGCATCAGTCACCAGTGGTTCTCACTGTGTCTGCCTGCTGATGCCTAGCTACTTTTGAGATTTCTCTCCTTGAGAGTCTCTTGTGTATCAGTCGCCAGTGGTTCCCACTGTGCTTGCCTACTGATACCTAGCTTTCATTTGATCTCTCTTCTTCGGGATTTCTCCCTTACATTAGTCACCAGTGGTTCTCACTATGTATGCCTACTGATGTTTTGCTAGTATCTATGAGATTTCTCACTTTGAGGATCTCTCTCGTATCGGTCACCAGTGGTTCTCACTGTGTTTGCCTACCGATACTTCGTTAGCTTCCTGATATTTTCTTGAGACTTTGTCTCTTGCGATGGTCACCAGTGATTCTCACTGCGTCTGCCTGCTATCGTTATCTCATTGAGACTTTGAACGTTATCTTTCTGAATCAACTTCAATCCACTTGAACATGAATTTAAACTAAAACTAAAACTAAATGTGTGTTCCTTTGAGGCATGTTGAGCTTTGTTTTCTTTGTGTGCTTGTTTGTTTGCTTTGCTTTTTCTTTGCTTTCTATTTGTTGGTTTAGTTCCAATGATCCAAAGAATTCATATAAGAGGGGTGTCCATCTGTAAGAGCCTCCATCTTGTATTGGATGGCCATGCGTACCTTGACTCCTTTTAGATGAACACTTTGGTGAGGTTGGTTCTTCTCCTTGTCTTTTGAGTGACTTCTTTCTACTACTGGTGAAATTGTAAACGCTCATCCTATTAAGTGATCGTAAGGGTCACTGCGAGCAATCTTTGGCAAAAGAAGGAACTCTTTCATGTTTGGTGTGTCTGTCACAAGCAACATTCAGGTCATTCTAGCATTTATGCTCTAATGCTTATGTTAACTTGCTAGATTAAAAGGAATAGGTGTTCAGGTCATTATGGCTTCTTGTGCCTTAATGCTTACATATTATTCCGACAAACCTAAGACTTATGTCATATTCATATTCTCATGATAGCGATATTAGTGAGGATTATATGACATCTTGCAATTGTCCAAACTTGAAAGGCTTTATGATGATAAATACAATGAGCCCAGCAACCAAGTCCTAGGGTTTTCATTTTCATTTTACACTTGCATCTTTAGCTTAGGCTTGCATTTTTTAGGCTTGCATTTGCATTCTCAGCTTGAATTTAAGATGATGTCTTATTTTCTCTCCTAATTGGCTTCATCAAAGGTTCTCATCTATTGCCCCGGGTTCTTCTTGGTTGCACAAGTGTCTGGTCCTCATTGTCGATCCTCGAACATATCTATCTTTTGATTAGTACCTATTATATATTGCTACAATCCTGCATGAGATGATTGGTACCATATACATTATATCCATTGCATTTCATTTCCATTTACATCCATAAACTCATTGCATCTGCATAAACATGTGCATCCACTGTAAGCATAAATCATACATTTCACATTTATCTATCTATCACTGCATTGCATACATTTCTATTCATACATCCAAGCAATTTACAACAAGTACAATGATATCAACAAAAATTGTCGATCTCATATATATATCTCTCGATCCAAATGTCATATACAAGAGAGGTGCTACTCGAGCATAGTATAAAAAATGAGCTATAATAAAATCAAGATCCGCTCCCACTGGGAGGGGGTGGAGGTCTAGAAGCCTGCTGTGCTGGGGCTTGAGGAGGTGGCATCGGTCCCTGAGAAGGTGGCATCAGTCCTTGAGGAGGTGGCATCGGTCTCTATGGTGGTGGCATGGGTACTTGTGGAGGAGCCTGTGGTGGAACTTGTGGAGGTACTAGAGGAGGTGGCTGTGGAGCTCTAACATACTCGGCAAATGGAGGCACCTACTCTGATATATCCAGAATAGCTCCACAATATGCTGCATAGTAGTAAGCTACCTAGGCAGCCTCATATCTCATCTCTAACCTCAAATGTACCAACTCAACCCGTAGCTGTCTGATCTCTACATCCCTATCTGCTACTCGGGTCTCCTCTAGGATAAAATGCATGTGAAAATCATCACACTCACGCTGCATCTGTCATACTCTCTCACGGCTCTTCCTGAGAGCCTCTTGTAACTGTACTATATCTACTCTAGCTTTAATGTTTGGCATATCAGTATCATCCCCCTATGGTATCTCCTGGGATGTGTCCTCTGTCCGCTGTCTCGTCGATCGCTGCTGGGTCCCACTACTCCTAGCTCCTAGATCTGAACCTATGGTCTTGGCTGGGATACTCACTTGTCCTGATCGGGGCCTCAAAACTGTCTGTCCAGGTCTCTGCTATGGTGCCTGCTACTGTATAGGCTGCTCTGCCTGTGCCTGCTGATCCTATGCCTGCTGCTGTTGTGCTCTTGCACCAACTAGATCTGTAAATCTAGGATGAGGTCATGTGATCAGCTAATCCCTATATGTAGGTGTCACTCCCACATCGGTGACACCCACCATGTAGTCCCATCATGCTAGCAGGATGCGTGCCTCTATAGCACATCACCCTGGATCCAATCATGCATGCCACCCCTTCTTCTCCTCGTCGGAGAAGCGAGCGTAGGGGTAGTACTCCTGTGAAATATCCTGCTATCTGCTGAACTGGCGCAGGACTTGTGTAATAAGGAATCTCTCAATGGTAAGAATGGTACATCCAATCAATGGACACAACATGAACATGGTAGCTAGCTCTCTCCGAGCATCATCCTAGGGCTCAGTAGCTACCCAAGGTCTCCAAACTACATCAGCCATATCATCCAATTGTGCCCTCCATTGCTCTGTCTTACCCAGCATGGGCTGGGTCATCACACTTGAGTACCTATATATGTAAGGCTCTAGTGCCTATCGAGTATCATGAAAAATAGGTCTACAAATGGGGAGGTGCTCCCAGGCCCAGATCTACAAGATGAAGACTCTTACCGCCATCGACCTCGCACCTCGGTAAACAATCTCATGCATCTCATGATACATATGTGCAAGCATACACTCTCCCCATCGAAATCTCACAGCTGGTCTATCTAACATCCTCTGCAGCATGGTACCCCAGCCACACTCTAGTCCATGCTGACCTCGATCAGGTATAAGGTAGCAGCTCAGAAACATCACCAAAACAACCTGGAATGGATGAGCACCGCCATATCTATGCATCAGATCCTCCCAAGAGATGGTCTGACCCATCACAAGATCATCCTTGAAGATAGTCCTCAAGGCCACTGTACCCTACCACGGCTGTGTGTTGTACTCAACATGAGTACCATGAATGGGTATCCATAGGATCCTATATATATCCTCAGTGGTCACTATCATCTCCCCCATAGAAAAGTGAAATGTATTTGTCTGTGAATGGAAACGCTCTACTAGTGTAGTAAGAAGGCCGTGATTTACCTGAATGTCAGGTAAATCACACAAATATCCCAAGCCAAGAGTGTCAATGTGAGCACTCTCAGCATCTCTAAATCTCTGAACTAATGTAGTAAGGACAGGGTGGTGTGACCGGAATGCAACATCTGGAAAGCCAACCTGCAAAGCAAGTGATGACACTGGGTTAGTACCTCAATCATGATGGTTTTCAACACTGCAACAACAACTACAGCAAAGAATCTATCCTAAGATAAGACTCTACAGTACTTTACTTGGCTGATTTCATGCAAATTTGGCAAAATTTGGACAAAGTGAAAATTTTGCAACAGTCTTTTGCATGAAAAAACTATTTGTTCACGTGAGAAAACTACTTTGTCACACGAGAAAGGTGAAAGCTCACGCGAAACCAAGTTTTGGCTCGCGTGAGATTTTTGGAAAGGTTCGCACTAGCCCACGTGAGGAAACTAAAAGCTTGCGCGAGAGGGAATCTACCCCCGCGCGAGAGAACTGATTTCTCGTGCAAGATTCCATAAACTTGTTCCTAAACTAGACTCAATTATCTTAATTTGACTTCTAAAGCTGTACAAATTGAAATGCAAGGAGATTTATCGACTACTTACAGGTGCGTCATACTCCGGTGGCTGGGTGTGTCATCGGGAATGCTCAAATCAGTGTGTATGCAATAGAAGACCCTCCATTTCTCTATCTCAGAGCTCAGAATCACTAGAAGATGAAGGTGAATAATGATTTGAAAGTGACCCCGCCAGGGCTTATATAGCTTTTGACCTAATTTTTAAAAGTGCTCTATTTTGTGTGAAAATTGCACCCTTGGCTAAATCGACTGTTCTGAATCCATTTTCGGGATTGAAATTGAAATCTGACATCTCTAGATAGCTCGAAATCAGGTTTTAAATTATGTGATCCTTTGGGATCAGATGCTTGTGCAGTCAACCTTTTGGCATCATTTTCTTGCCAGATCCTCATCTTTACATCATGTTCTTGAGATCTTTGCTCTTTTCACCAAAGTCAACTCAAGTCAAATTTGTCAACCATGGTCAACCTAGTCAAATTTGGTCAGTAGGACCTTTGGATCACTTCAAAATGCTTCTGATCTGCTTTATTCTTCTAGATCTTCGATCTTATCTTTATCTGCAACCTCTTGCTGTCAATCATCTTCTGACGTGTCATCTTTCGATTTCACTCCCAAGGGGGCAGGATGATTGCATCATTGAATCTTGTCGAATCAATTCTTGAATCAGTCTGATCTGAATCATCAGTTTTCATTGCTTGGGGCATCTCGATGTCTCACATCTTATCTCATCATCTATCTTTTAGGTATTGGGGCAATCTAACCCTAATCCCTGGGAGTCAAGCTTCATTCTGGAGATGGCTCTCGAAATCTCTCTTAGACCATTATCTGGGAAATCTAACCAAGGTCTCAGAGGACTAAGCTTCGTATTGGGGCAATCTAACCCTGATTCAGAGATAGTCCTAAATCTACATCTTCATCAATTGGTATTGGGGCAATCTAACCCCGATTTCGGTTCTCTTCTAAGACCGTTGTCTTTGCAATCTAACTTGGACTATGGAAATTCTCATCATCTGTCACTTCAGACTATTCTTTGAATCAACGCATTGTTTGCACATCAATTCAAAGAGGGGCAAATGTAATACCCCAAAATTGGCACCTAATCATTTCCATCAATTTTGGTGCATTTCTTTAATTTTCTATGTCATCAAAGTCCTATCTCACTAGGCAATTTTCTCTCCTACTTGGCTCTACTTGACTTGATGTCAGTTGTAAAAACCCTAATTTGCAATAATCAAACACTAAAATTAATTCCTAAGTCTCTTTGACTTTATTAGCTAAATTATCTCTATGATACATTAATTTAATTGTAAAGTCTTATGTGCTTTAAATTAAATTAAATCAAACCACCCCCTTTGGTTAATACACATAAAAAAGGAATTAATTAATTGCTTGTTATTTGAATGGACACCTTTTCTTGAATTAATAATTTGAGATATTCGAAAGGTCCTCATGTGGAATTTTCCATTCTTTTAATAAAGTAATTCATGTTTATTTGTCCCAAAAAGGGATATGAAGGGTCAGGAGTTTCAAATCAAGAAACTCTTCCTCCTCCTCTTGGCTCTTCTATTTATTTGGGCTCTTTTTCTTCATTAGGGGAGGCAATTTTGAGAGCATCCTTATTATAGAGAATTTTCACCTCAATTATTTCAAAGCTTTTTGTTGCATTAATTATCTTAATATCTCATTTTAAGTTTAATCTTGCATACCATCTTAGAGTAAATTTCCTTAATTGTTCTTAGATTAAATTGCATTTCATCTTTACTTTCAAGTATCTTAGATTAATTGCATCACATTCTAGTTTAATTTCAGCTTTGCATATCTTCATTATAGCTTTCAAATCCTCCATTGTAGTGTCAGTCTTATGGTTGTTGGCTCTCTAATCTGAGAGCAATTAAACACCCCAACTGCATAGGAGGCAACAGGTCGCTTCCTCATGAATTTTGGATTGAATAACTCATATTCTTTTCCATAATTTGATCATAGGAATAATGACCATGTTGTGTTGTGCCTGATTTAGAGGTCACATTCAGTCACATACACTATGTAGTAATGCTGATGGGCTCCTTTGTGGGTGAGGAATCCTAACAAAATGGAATGGTAAATAATCTATTGGAAGTCACGACAAGAGATGTAATAGGTAAAAGATAATTAACACAAAGTTAATAACCCAAAGTTGATGACAAACACTACAAAAGTAAAAATGCATGTACTCATATCAAAATACATATGTTTAATATATATATACATATATATAGATATATATATATATGTGTATATATATGTACACACACACACACACACACACACACACACACACACACACACACATAATGCATACCGAAGCCTCAGATAGCCCTCCTATACTCTTAGGAGGCATCATCGCTAATGAGGCCGCTATGACAATTTCCTCTATGAAAATCATAACATCTATCATAGTCATAGAGGAAGGATTTCTAAGAGATCTTTAACAAACAAGAATGCAATCAAAAGTGAATATAAAAATGTTACCTCTTCCCGCACCTAAACTATAATGGACACCCCTGAATGCCCAAAAGACTAAACCAACTGCTGAAAGGAATTATGTCAATCAGTTTGCATACAACTTCTTATTTCTTTGTTTAATGTTTAATCCCCTTATGACTTCTGGAAATGAGACATTTGTTTGTTTGTTTTATGTTTTGGCATAAACTTGAAAACACACAACATGAACAAGAAGGAAACTACAATAATATGCAAACTGGAAACTGACTACTGCTGGTAAAATATTATTTCAATAAGAAGCAAATACATGACAAGTTATCAACTCACGAATTACTATAGCATTATTGAATAATGTTTCATCAAATGTTTACAAAATCTACTGCTATAGTGGTATGAATAGTACCCATGAATAGTGCCATGAATAGTGTTGCGCTATAGTAGCGTCAATAGTGTCATGCTACAGTAACATGAATAGTGCTGCGCTACAATACTATTATCATCTACCCTCAAATGGTTCAATATCTTCTTGAAATCATTCCCTCAAAGTGACATAGGCATCAGACAAGTAGAGAGGAAGATAAGAATGAAACACCCAATCTGCCTGTAGCTGAAAATGCACCCAATCTACTTGTAGCTGAAAATGCACCTAATCTGCCTATTAATGGAGTTGATAGCAATGGATTCCAAAGGCCAAACCCCAAGGGAATGACATCTAGAATGTCACAAGATAGTATAGATGTCCTCTAATGCCAAGAACGGATCTACAACTCACACACCAATTTCTTCTCATATTCAACATGTCTAATGAAGCCACAAATGCTTCCTTTTATTCTATTTCCAAGAGTCGACTCAACTCTCATGGGAAATGTGGGATAAAAGATATACAATATAAAACATATATTAAAATATCCACTTATGTCTCCCTTGGGTACACATCCCCATAAAATAAATATTAAAGTAACACTTTAATATTTTACAATTAAATTAAATGTTACTTTAATAAAACTTTAGGCATTAAAATGTATTAGTAATCAGACTTTGAATAATGCAAGTGATAGCTTGTCGGAAAGCTCTCACTGAGGAGTATCAAATCCAATCACCAAAACTAGCCTCCACTGTGTCCTACTGACTTACTAAAAATAGTAAGTATGCCTGAAACTAAGTAAATCAACTTCATTTGGCCCAAACTGGAAATGACTAGGCCAAAACACTCTAGGATCCCCTTAAACCTTTCGTTAGCCCTCAAGACCATGTAGAACAAGGCTAACGCACACGCACTTGGTCAACTACTAAAGTGGGGACATTACAGTCTACCCCCCTTGAAATTGCTTGTCCTCAAGCAATCTCAGTCCAGCCTGCTGAATAACTTGCTCACTCTCCCATGTAGAATCCTCCTCCGACAGGTCTCTCCATCTGACCAAATACTCCTTCACTATCCTGTTTCTAAGCTTCCTCTCTCTAGTGTCTAGAATAGCCTCGGGTACTAACACAAGCTTCCCCTCATCATCCAAAGGGGGTAAATCTATAGAAGGCACTACAGTTTGACCAATGGCTTTCTTAAGCCTAGACACATGAAACACATTGTGCACCCGACTGCCCTCTAGAAGCTCAAGCTCATAGGTGACTTCGCCCACTCTGTGAATCACCCTGTAGGGACCATAAAATCTAGGCTTCAACTTTTCAGCATCGCTCTTCTTGAGCGATGACTGTCTATATGGTTGTAGCCTCAAGTAAACCATATCCCCTACCTCGAAACTATGCTCTATTCAGTGTTGATCAGCATACAATTTCTATTGATTCTGGGCCTGTTGTATATTCTCCTTGAGCACTTTCAAGATGTCCTAACTATCCTGCAATAAGTTTTTGGCTTTGGGCACTCTGTTGTCCCCCAAAACTAAATCCATGAAGCTAGGTGCTTCATAACCATAGAGTGCCGTGAAAGGAGTCATCCTGATGGACATATGATAAGTGGTGTTATAACAATACTCTCCTATATGCAACCATCTAACCCAAGTTTTTTGTTGTGCAGTTACATAGTTCCTCAAATATCCCTCCACCCATTTATTCACAATCTTTGTTTGCCCATCTGTCTGCAGATGATAACTAGTGCTAGGTGTAAGATCTGTACCACACAACCTAAACAAATCCTGCCAAAAAAAACTCATAAACTTACTATCCTGATCACTGACAATGAATCTGGGCAGCCCATGTAACTTGAATATCTCTCTAAAGAAAAGATCTGCCACCTGTGCTACTATGTAAGTGGATAGAATAGCAAAGAAGTGAGCGAACTTTGTCAAATGGTCCACCACCACATAGATGCAATCCCTTCCCTGCACTCATGGTAAACCAGCGATGAAGTCCATCGAAATACTTTCCCATTTCCTATCAGGAATGGGAAAGGGCTGTAATAAACTTGTAGGAAATGTGTGCTCTCCCTTATTCTGTTGACAAACTGCACACTCCCTGACATACCTCTGAACATCATCCTTGAGCCCTCTCCATGAGAATCACTCTCAGATCTACCTATAGGTCTTGAAGACTCCCAAATGCCTAGCTATGGGTGCATCATGAAATGCCTTCAGTATCACCTCTCTCAAATGTGATGACGGAATCAAATAAACCCTGCCCTGAACTTTGATCAATCCATCTATCACCTCATAGCGATCATCCTGTATAGTACCTGAAATCAATCCAGAAGCCCAAGTATCTCCGACATACTCTACTATAATATGATCTCTCCAATCTCTTGAAATCTCTTCCAGAGCACATAAGTAAGGTATCCGAGATAAGGCATCAGTCACCACATTTTTCTTACCTTTGACAAACTCTATGTCAAAGTCATAAGCCTGCAATTTAGTAACCCATTTCTGTTGCCGATCATTAAGATCACGCTGGCTCATAAAGTATTTAATACTGTTGTGATCAGTCTTGATCACAAAACACCCACCTACCAAATATGATCAGAATTTGGCCAATGCATGCATTATGGCCAACATCTCCTGGTCATAGACTAAATAACTCCTCTCAACTCCTCGGAGCTTCCTACTCTCAAATGCAATGGGATGCTTCTCTTGCATCAATACTACTCCAATCCCATCACCTGATGCATCCCAATGAAGCTCAAAAGGCTTCGTGAAATCCGGTAGAGCTAGAACTAGACATGAAGACATTACCTTCTTGAAATGCTCAAAACACCTCTGTGCTGCCTCTGTCCACATGAAGGCCCCTTTCTTGGTGAGATCTATCAAAGGCGTTGTCGTCTATGAAAAACCCTTAACAAACCTTCTGTAAAATTTGTAAAGACCAAAGAACCCCTTAAGCTGTGTGAGGTTTGTAGGAGTAGGCCAATCAATTATAGCTCTAATCTTTTCAGGGTCTACTCGAACTCCATCTGCACTAATAATATGCCCAAGTTATAGTAATTCTGTCATACCAAACTCACACTTAGACTCCTTGGCATACAATGACTTTCTCTCTAGGATAGATAACACCTCCTCCAAATGCTGTGAATGTTCCTCCTAGGTCTTACTGAAGACCAAGATGTCATCAAAGAAGATCAAGACAAATCTCCTCAACTGCTCCCTGAATACCTGGTTCATACAACTTTGAAATGTAGCAGGTGCATTGGTTAGTCCAAATGGCATAACCATAAACTCAAAGTGGCCATAGTGACATCAGAAGGCTATTTTCTCAATATCCTCTGCTCTGATCCTGATCTGATGGTATCCGGATCATAAATCAATTTTGGTGAAGAAGCATGCCCCATGCAACTCATCAATCAACTCATCAATCCTAAGAATGGGATACCTATTTTTAATTGTTTTCTTATTCAATTCCCTGTAATCGATGCACATGTGCATCATCCCATCCTTCTTCTTCACCAGTACTACTGCTGAAGCAAATGGGCTTTTGCTAGGTCTAATGTGCCCCAGCTCCAACAACTCCTTAATTGCCTTCTCTATCTCATCATTATTTTTCTTAGGATGTCAATAAGGGGTAATCATAATTGGTTTGGCTCCCTCCTCAAGCTCAATAACATGCTCTATCCCCCTGTCAGGAGGAACCCTATGAGGAATATCACCAAATACTTTAGCGTGTTTGTCAAGTATCTTCTGGATATCTGGTGGATGACTCTTTACCAGTGGCTCTAGTGAAGCTGGCATAATGTAGCACTCTGCCACCCACTCTATGTCATCATGATGAAAAATTCTTTGCATTCTCCTCAAGGACACTACTCTGCAGCCTCCATCCGAAAGTCCCCTAAGTACCATAGTTCTACCCTCATGCTGGAATCTCATCTCCAATTTTGCTAGGTTGAGTGTGAACTCAACTAGCGAAGCCATCCATGTCATATTGAGGATGACATCATAATCTCCCATGTCCACAACATAGAACTCATCCTCCAACTCATAGCCATCTCCAAACCTAATGTGAAGATTAGATATCTTCTGAGTGCACAATAATTTGTCACCGTTAGCCACCATGACTCTAAACCCATCATGCTTCTCAGTTTGTAATCCTCTCCTAGCTACCAATTGCGCATCTATGAAGTTATGTGTAGCCCCAGTCTCAATGAGAGATATCACTTTCTACCCTTGGATAGTACCCCTGACCTTAAATGTGATTGCCTTTTGGGCCCCTGTCAAGCGTGCCAATGATCTATCATCCTTAGGAATGCTACTCTCCTCTATAGTGTTACTCTCATTTGAATCAGAGTGCTGATCCTCCCCCTCTAACTCTGACTCTTCTACTGAAAAATACTCCATTTGATTTTCCTTAGCCTTGAGAGGGAATTAATGAGACAAGTCCCAAGGCTCTCTACATTGGAAGCACAATTTCTTCTTTCGAAGTTCATTCAAGGTTTCACTGTCTAGTCCTTTTGATTCTTCTTTGGGTTTGTTATACTCTTTCTGAAATGGTTTTTTGTCTTTGTCCTTGCGGTAGGATGAATCTGTTGAATGGTATTTTCCTTTGTAAACTAAAGGGGCTAAATCTTGTGCCTTTTTAGTTGCTTCTGCTAAGGTGAGTGGATCATGTCCCTTCACCCAACCTCGTAATGGATCAGCAAGCCCATCACAAAATAACACCACCAATCTCCTAGGAGAGATATTAGTAACAAGTAAGACAAATGCTGAAACTTGATGATGTAAGCATCCAAAGAACCTATTTGTTTTAACTGTGCTAGCCCCTTGAAATGTAACTTGGGATCCCTAGTGTCAAATCTCTCAATCAATCTTTCTGTGAATTCCTCATAGGATGTAATTTGATTATGCCCCAGAGTCACCATGCCATGATGCCACCATTCATGTGCAACGCCGTCCAAGTGCATAGCCGCATACTTGATAGCTTCCTCCTCAGGCATAGGATTTAGCTACAAGTATTTATCTACCTTCTGCACCCAAGCTCGTGTGGTCATCTTCCCGGAAGCATCATAATAAGGCAAGGAAAGTTTTCCAACTTTCTTTCTCAGCTCAAAATTCTAATTCCTCCCTCTTGCTCTAGGCATATGTCTCAACCTCAGGTCCATATAATCTCTAAGGGAAATATCTACCTGAAAGTCAGGTCCACTGGCCTCCCAGTCCCTCCTGAACTGACCCTGTAACTTAGTAATCTATGGTTCGTTCACTGGTTTAACCAGATCTCTAGGTGGGAAGGTGGGTAGAAGAGGTCTCAAGCTTGTTGTTTGAGCTAGGCGTGCAACATGTCTAAAGTTATCTGCCTCATTCCCATTGTTGCCAAGTCCATTATTACCATTAATGTTATTCTCAGGACCATTATTGTTTCCTCGACCTCCATTATTATCATTTCCCCTATTGTTATCGTTTCCCCCATTGTTATTGTTTCCATTGTTGGCATCACCTGGATTAATATTGACACCCATCTATCTAGCCATAAGCTACAACATCATGTCCATTCACCTATTCTGTTCCTGCTGCATACACTGCCCCTACTCTAATGTATCCAGTAACTATTTGAACATTACCTCCCCCTAATCTGGACTAGTATTCCTGCCTCCACCTAATCCTATGTTCATGTCATCTCGGTCACCCATATTGCTATCCTGATCAAAGAATATCTCCTCTGTGTCTGTATGACTGGATTCTATGTCCACCTACATGGATGAACTAGACTGCAAGTCCAAGAGCCTATTTTGTCTTACTTTGGTATTACAGAGATTATAAGGCCCTTTTCGCATGCTCAAACATAAATGCTTAGCCTGTTTTTAATTTATGATTTTAGTGTTTTTGACATTTCATCAAACACCCAATCTGCCTGTTAATGGAGTTGATAGCAATGGATTCCAAAGGCCAAACCCTAAGAGAATGACATCTAGAATGTCATAAGAGACGATAGACATCCTCTAATGCCAAGAATAGATCTGCAACTCACACACCAATTTCTTCTCATATTCAACATGTCTAATGAAGCCACAAACGCTTCCTTTTATTCTATTTCCAAGAGTCAACTCAACTCTCATGGGCAATGTGGGATAAAAGATATGCAATATAAAACATATATTAAAATATCCACTTATGTCTCCCTTGGGTACATATCCCCATAAAATAAATATTAAAGTAACACTTTAATATTTTACAATTAAATTAAATGTTACTTTAATAAAACTTCAGGCATTAAAATGTATTAGCAATCAGACTCCAAATAATGTAAGTGATAGCTCGTCGGAAAGCTCTCACCAAGCAGTATCAAATCCAATCACCAAAACTGGCCTCCACTGTGTCTTGCTAACTTAATAAAAATAGTAAGTATGCCTGAAACTAAGTAAATCAACTTCATTTTGGCCCAAACTGGAAATGACTAGGCCAAAACACTCCAGGATCCCCTTAAACCTTTTGTTAGCCCTCGGGACCATGTAGAACAAGGCTAATGCACACACACTTGGTCAACTGCTAAAGTGGGGACATTACATGAACATCAATGACATCCGGTGCATTCATTAACTCTATAAAACCCAAATATTTCTATATATAGAACAAATAAGATAGGTACATTCATCAGTATACATGTACATGTTTAATCATAATACATTTCAACAAATAAACTTAAATTGTACTAAACTACCTTTTGTACTTTGGGTGTCCTCGAAGATTTCTTTTTTCATCCCGATGTCTTGGAGCCAGGTGGGGTACCCTAGTAGAAACAAATTAACATAAGAGAAATGAATATGATAACACATGGTTTCAATTAAAATTATAAATAAGAGGTATGAAAAATATGATACCACAAAGCTCTCTAGGCCAAATTCAATCACATAAAGCATCACATCATCAACTTTGGACATCTGAACCCCCAAAAATCCCTATAAAACATCATATATATATATATTAAGAAAAGATATCTTAATACCAAGAAATTATTCTATTTTTATGAATATTTAAAAACTATACCTCAAGTGTTGAAGCTACTTGTGCACATCTAGATGAATGAACACTTTGTGGTGTGCTCGTAGTATCACCTGTTGCACCCTACAATGCATATTATTTATATATCAATTTAATTTTTTATATAAATAAAGAACTTATTAAATTTTATAATATTTAGGTGATTAATTAATAACATGTCAAAACACAAATAAACATACCTACACTTGTCTCTTAGAAAACACCATCATCAACAGGTCGTTTGTGAGGGTCACATCGTCAGCAGCAAATGCTTGACATCTATTCCCACAATGTGTACACAAATGGTATGCCGGACCATTCTCATTTGCGTCGGTATCTACCCGACACATATACCCTGACAACTGAAGCACATATGTTCAATGGGGTGGGTTGAACCAATAGAGAATTTGATGATGATGGAGGTGGTGCAAGTGCTGATCCACCCTCTACCTCTACTAACTATGTGCCATGCTCAATAATGACATTAGTCAATGTTGTAGCTTCCCGAAGGGTCTATAAATACATAGAATCCTTCACTACTATTAGGACTGCAGCATGAACTATGGGTTTTTAAGCTAGATGCCTCCTATGCTGTGACTCTACCACTCTATGGGCCCCAACTCTATCATACGCAGAGTCTCTCCCTCTACCCTAGAATTGTCGGATATCAATGTAATTTGGCTTCTCACTAAGGATAAACTCACAATATAGATTTCTCAAAAAATATAAAAGCACCTCCCAATTATTACAGGGTGCTTGGTCAAAGACCATATACCACCCATCCAAAAATGTAGCTCTCATCCTATTATGAACACACCAATGTATGAGAAACCGATTCATTGTTACTTCTAGGGAGTTACTACTAATAGGATTAGTTAAAAGAGCACATATGTCATCTTTAAGTATCCTCTTTTTTTTTACTTGATCATATGAAAACCCATCGACATAAAATGCATGACATCTATCCCTACATGAACCCCATGCTGCAACCTCCCTAGACACCTCATTCACACTATTGGTCGTTATTTCTAAGGAAGTGGCGAGGGATGAGTCATGGTCAAAACTAGGGGACCTCAACCTATTAACCAATATGGATATTTGGGCACTATTTTGTTGAAGGCGATTGATAAGGTCCTCTTGTGTGGCATCAACACGACCTATTGGAGGAGGCAGAGGGTTTGGATTTGGGTTTTGCGGTGGGTTGGGGTTTGGAAATGGATTTGGGTTTTCCTGAGGGTTTTCTTGTTGTGAGGCTGCATTTTGAGGGTTCTCTTGTTGCTCATTTTTAACATTGTCAAGATTTTCCTTTATTCAAAGAGGTCTTTGCTGTCTCTTTCATGGTCGGGGATTATTTTACAAATCTAACATCAAATTAATTAAAAAAAACTTAAATCACTTCAAAAAACCCTACCCAATCAAAATGAAACAAAAATAATTTTTTTAAAAACAAATTCTTACCTATTCGACGATGTGGCATTCTTGCAAAATGATCAATATGGAAACAAAATCCAATAACAACAAGAACCCGCTCGGGTTTTGGCATTTTCCCTTCCTCCTCTCTCCTTCATACTTGGTTTTGGCGTGAAAACAATAGTCAAATTCAGTTTTTTAAAAAAAGTTTATGACAATCAAAACATGATCGGGTTTTGTAAAACTTAAGTTTTTTAATTTATTTTTTGTGGCTTGGAAAAGGCTTGGCTTTGTCAAGCCTAGTTTTTTCAAATTTTGAATAACCCTATCATGTTATGAAATTTTTTGGCTTTTTTAGGAGGTGGCCACCTTTTTTACACCATCTTGGTGCACTTACCCTTGGAATAACTAGCAAGGTCATAAATTTGAATACATCCACAAAAAGGCCTTTGGTAAGGAAACTAAATGCTTAAAGGTACTTATCTTTTAACGTTTATTGTTACATTTACAAGAAGTTTTGGTCATAAGGAAGTTGAGTGTAAGAGAGAAAGGAATATACGATTTAATGCTTTAGTTGTCATAAGGTTGGTCATAAAGAAAGTCAATGCAAAATTCAACTTTCTAAACTAGCGAAGAAGAGTGGAATGAATAATATTTTTGTGGGATTTGCTATGTGTGTCACAACTACGGTCACAAGGATAATAAATGAAGATCTAGAATTCAGTCAGTGAGACCAAGTCAAAGGAATGTTAATTGTTTCAAAATGATTAGATTGGGCAATATGCTGACACATGGAGATCTAGTGGTACTCTTATAAATACTAGAAATGGTAATAATATTATGGTTTCAAGTGAATCTCATAAGACTAATATGACATGGAAGAAGAAGGGTGTTACTCATGAAGAGAGTCACGCGGAACTGAACCTCGATACTAGATCTTCTGGTAACCGTGTTGAATGCTTTGGCTTAGGGGGAGTGCAACTAGATTATCTTCAGTATGATGGACATGGATAGATAATGATTACAAAATTTTTGGTTGATTAATGTGCATAGAACGACTGAGTTGCATCAACTATAATTAATTTTTGACAAGAAAAGAGTAACTATAAAGGTTTGAGGTTATAAATGTAAATTTTTGAAATGATTTGGCACTATTGCAAGGACAAAAATCAAAGTTTTTGGTTGATCTTAAGAAAGGTTGAAGAAAAATTCATGAAGTGTGATTATGGAATCTTAATTGGTTATTTTTGTTATTGATGTGGTCGTATCAAGAATGTTGAAGAAGGCTAAGACTAAGTAATTTGATCATGGTAGGATCATATATATGGAAGCAAGATTATCATTGGATGACTTATAGAGGATTTGAAATCTTGGATTAGACATATGAGGATAATTTCACTAGTTTTACGACAATGTATTTATCATGTTTTTTCTAAGTCAATTTTAGGATGTAAACCTAGGTGTTGGACAAGTCCTATAAGGTGACAGAAGAGGGAATTGAAGACATTAAGGGATTGTGCAACATTGGTGATCTACTAGGAAAGAAGACAATTAGTTACAAAGAGTTAAAGGAGATGACTAGTATTGATTGTGATCAACGTGCATTTTGACAAATACCCTTGGTGATTCAGTGGTGAGGTACATTGCCTATAGTATTTCATTTAAAAATTCAGTTTTAGAATTGTGATGGTGCCACATTGGCTATGGCTATTTATATTGCTCATAAGATGGTTAGGGAGAATGTTCAGTTTGATCTATGCAAGATGTTGTTAGATAATTTTATTGAAAATGGGAAGATGAATATTGAGGAAGGATATGGATTTAGATTTGGTTCATTATTGACAAGCTTAGCATTCTATTTTTCTATTTCATTACCTGATAAAGAGAATTCAGAGTGGAGGACCGACATACCTACCAGTAAAAAAATATGCAGATACCTAGGGTATTTGGAAAATAGAGAAAATGATTGTAAAATATATTTTATTTCAGTATAGATGAGTGTTCACTCTAGTTTGGCTATTTCTGGTGTTGTACCAGTGAGTTATGGTGAGAAAGGTTCCTCCTTTGGCTAGAAAAAAATGGATGTTGTTGTTGGTGGTTCCTTCCTAGAGCCTAAGAGAAGGAAAACCAGTGTTAAAGGAAAGGAAATTGTCACTATCTCAGAGGATGAAGATGAAGAAGCTAAAGAAGAAAAAGGAGAAGAAGAGGAAAATAATATACAATTTCTTCGTCATAATCTAACTATGTAGATTCTGATGTGATTCACTCTTTGATGGATGATGGTAAATTTGATAGAATTGGTGATATATGGATTGGTTACTCATTGGTGAGTAGGACAGAGATAGAAGAGTTGTTGACTAATCACTTGATCAGTAAGAAGATCACTATTTCTAGCATGTTTGGTGTGTTACTAGCTAAATTGGTTAAAAATGTTGAGAAAAATTTATTGTAGAGTGGATTTGATTGTAGAAGGTTCAAGGAGTCTATTGAGAAGAAGTCTACCAATGCAAAGAAAAAATTATTTAGAGTAATCGGTGAGACCAAGGATTGTATAAAGGGGATTATAGATATATACAGGTATTGTATTCAGTGGTATGTTGTTGTAGACAATTTTAGAGGCATAAGTGAAGTTATTGAGGAATAATTGAATGAGCTAGGAAAGACATGACTATTTCAAGGATAAGGAAGAAAAATAGAGGATAAGAGTTGGTTAGCTACATGTTGAATTACTATTTTTATAGAGGCAAAGAGAGGATATTGTAAAACATTTTAGTTGTTAAAGGACATAATTAAGGTTCAGTTAGAACATGTATTTTTTATTCTTTCTAAAGTAGAGGATTATGAATGATGAACTTAGTATTTGGATTAGATTTTATCTTTTTACATGTTGGTAGAGCATGATAGCCTGTGCCTAGATGGGCGTTGTTGTTGCTGAGTGGAAGAAGGAGCTTCCTATCTTGAAAGAAATGTATAAGAAAGTTTTTACTGTAAAGATTGTTATATTTCTTTGAGTTTCTATGTTGTGGTCTTGGACCTTTTCCATTGTGGAAAAAAGGGGGAGAGAAAAAGAAAATAAAAACATAAAGTGAAGCATCTACCCAGAGGGATTTTTTGAATGTGATTTTCTAGTTTTTTTGTTTTACCATCAATGCCAAAGGGGGAGATTGTTAGACTTATTGAGATGTTTCTGAAATTGTTTTCATTGATGTCAAAAATTTCATACCAACTACTGACTACTTGGCAGTATCGATTGGTTGGGTCTTGGTGCTTGGTGACTCATGGATTGCATTTTTTTGGTATACTTGTATAATTTTGGCGTTTGGAGTTGCATGTAATTTTCTATCAGTACCTATTGAGTGCTATGCTTATAGTATTTTTCCAAATGTTTCTGATATCTGGACTTTCTTGTAGTTCATCAGATGGTTTTGATATAAAAAGTCATATTGTATTCTGGACAGGTTCTATCTAGTTTCATCTATCGGTGGGTTTAGATATTTTATTGATCAAGACATGGTCTTGGTTGTGGTGTTCTGATGGTTCCAAAATTTTCCTATGTTTTAGAGAATATAACATGCATGTATACATCTTAAGTGTGACCCATATTTAGGGCCTATGGTAATGTGTTATAAATATGTCTTAAGTATAACCTCTAGATTTAGGTTTGATGGTAGTGTATTAAATACAATTATAATATCTTTTTGAATTGTGGCCGACACACTCTTTTGGTGTGACCGACATGTATATGATTGGATACTTGTATAAATAAAGAAAACCTTTGGTATTTGATAAATGAGAAGAGAGAGAGAGAAAGTGAATAGATGTGTGAGTATATGTGCAAGATGGAGACATAGAATCAAAGGTGATATAGTGCAAATCTATTTTTAGTTTATCAGGTAGAGGTGTATAATAAGTTGAGTGGTACATGAATAATGCCTTATATATACAATGTTGCAGAAGATTGGTGTATCTCTACTTTTGGTGATTTGTGTGCCATCAATTGAAACTATTTCATGCATAGTCAAATTCAATTCTATCAATTCACACTCTGTCAATAAAACATCTTTTGTATTAGTAGTTAGCCATGTTTATATTTCATGGTAGTTAGCCCGACTAGAAATGATCCAACTTGTAGTGAGAAAACCAACAATGAGACCTTGTAAAAATACCTTAACTAGTGTTCATTTCATGAGAATTAGCTTCTCTGTGGTTTTTCCCAGTTTGGGTTTCAACATAAATTCCGGTATTCATTGTGTTGATGGTTTTGTGATTTCATGGTTATATTCTTTTAAGTTTTAGAATATCTTAAGTGATTATTGGTAGAACACAAGTTAACATATCTATATCTATTTTGAATGGTTTATGAGTTTAATGACTCAGTAAAAGTTTTAGAAGTTATTTATAAATAATCAATTCACCCCTCTTTAGTTATTCGACCTGTTCAACATATGAGATTTACATTATTCAATTCCTTTTCACTATGTCAAGTATATGTACAATGTCCAGAAAAAGGCATGTGCTTTAAACATATATTTTGATGTATTTTAATTTCAAAGTGCCAAGTGTCTTTTAATTTAAACATATATTTTGATGCCTTTCAAGATGCATTTTTGAATGAAGAAAAACCCATTTGAATATAGTGTTCATATGAGGACTTCAAACTTTTAACATCACTGAGATGGGACATGATCCCTTTTATATTTGTGTCATAAATTTGAAAACTTGTCTTATCCATTTCACATATCAAATGTTAATTGCATGTTCTTTGAAACAATGAGATATTCCTATTGAGAAGGATTTTGAAATGAACCAATCTAATGTGCCACAAAATACCAAGTCTCATTGACAAGTCAACAAGATGTCAATACTGTATGTCACCATGTAAGTTACCAAATATGGTATGTCACCATCAATACCATTCGCAAGATCAAGGTCACTAAATACTGTGTGTCACTATCAATATCATTTTCAAGATCAAGTATCAACCATCACAACATCAAGTATATCAAATATGCATCATACACCATATTATCATTGGGTGAGCATTAACACTAGAGTTAGTGTTATGTCATCAAGAACAACAAACTAAAGAAAGCAACACCATCTCCCTCCCTCATCTCACCATCCCATCCCTTCCCTCCCACCACCCCAAATCTCACCCTCTCTCTGTCTATGTCTATGTCTATGTCTATGTCTATGTCTATCTCTTATCTCCTCTTCCTTCCCCCATCACCATCTCTATCTATTTTGGGCCCTAATTATCCTCTTTCTCTCTCTACCTCATCCCTCTCCCCTTCCACCCTCTCTCTAATATATCCCCCCTCCCCCCTCTCCCCTTCTCCCATATCCCTCCCCCCTTTGACCATCTCTCTCTCTCTCTCTCTCTCTCTCTCTCTCTCTCTCTCTCTCTCTCTCTCTCGATTGCCCTCTTTATCTCTCTACCTCATTCGCCCCCCTCTCCCTTCTCTTTCCTCCCTTCCCTTGTTTATTTTTTATGAATTGTTTTAGGGACAAATAACCTACATGAGTTTTATAAGATCAAAACCCATACGAGTTTCTAACACTATGAATACAAATTTTATATAATAAAAACATGATCGAGTTTTGTTTATAATAAAAACTCGATCGAGTATTTGAATTAAAAGAAACTAGATTGGGTTATTGGTGTTTTGGGGTTTTTAAGTGGGTGACCTCTTTTTCCACACCATCTTGGTGCACTTACCCTTGAGTTGGTTGCTTGTGGGCCAAGGAGTCAAATTATCTTGGTTGGATGTTTCACACCTTTGGGCTTGGTTAAGGGAAGATATGCTTCATATATCCTAACAAGAATTATAAAATAACTAATTGTTCATTTGATTTTCATTGGTAAGGAAACATAATAGGGATATGTAGGAGCACATGTCCCTTCAATTAAGTAGACAACCATTGAGTTGGTTTCTTTTAGGCCAATGTATCAAATTATTTTGGATCAATGATCCACACCCTTAGGCTTGGTTGAGGAAGAAAGACACCAAGCATCTTAACAAGAATTATAAGATTCTAAGTAATTATTCATTTGATTCTCATTGGAAAGGAACAAAGAAAGGAGATGCAGGAGTACGAGTCTCCTCATTTTAGTGGATGCCCATTGAGTTGGCTACTTGTGGGCACCCATTGAGTTGGTTGCTTGTAGGCCCTTTTGATTGAGTTAGTTACTAGTATGGCGCTCTTGGACTTAATTGTGAAGGATAGTCTCCTAACATCCTATGGTGTTTTCCCCTCAAGTTTCTAATATGGTTGAAACTATAGTAGAATCTTCATTATTATTTTGAACTATGATTTAAAATTAATTACTCTCCTAAATTCAATTGTTATTGTCTAATTTAGTGAAAGTATACTCTAGTAAATGAATTGTATTTTTAAACTTGCTATTCTTTTAAATAAAATCATATATCTCTAAGAAAAAATATTATAAAAATCTTTTAATTTACATAACAAAATTTAAAATTACATTAACGTAATGATAGAAATCCCATTTATCCAATTAAACCAACTTATATATATTCAAAATTTCTTTGTTATAGTAAGGCAAATTGCATAATACAATTTTGTAGGATTAGCCCAAATATTGATCCACAACCATCACTAGACATTCCATAGAAACCTCTCCTTTAATTGTCAACAAAGTTCCAAAAGGCATTAACACCCATGATTAGTTCTTCCTATTGCATTCACTCCTCTTTTTGAACTTCATTGCCTCACAAGCACACAATGAATGAAGATCTCTCATAACGAAGGAGAGAGAAGAGAGAATTGCATATTGCCACGCCATGATTGACAATATTTATAATAATAATAATAATTAGAAAGAACGATGTAGCAATATTATTTCCACATGATTGATATACAAGTGGTTTACAAAAACTTTTGTAAAAAATTTCAGTTTTCCTGTATGGGTGAGGTGACGGACGCCTTTCTCAAATATTTTTAACACTTAATACAATTGTGATGCAGACTTCACACCTTGTAAACATCATTATATATGAAGAAGCAGCCAAGATATATCCATCCCTCTCGCCTTTGAAATGTTTTACTGCCTATCATTCTTTAACTAAATATGTAAAGGGAGATTTTGGAATGGTGTATGGACTCTTGGAAATCAGCATACAATCATAATCATTCACCTCTCCCTACCTTGTTTTGTCACAATGTTTAAGCCTCAAAATGAAGCCGAATTATTCTATTACACAAGAATGACAAGTACGACATGTTGAATACTCAATATACTAAAATTCTCCGTTATCACAATATTTAAGATAGTAATGTGACTATGTTAATTAATATTATATATGCATACAAAGTTATAGACCTAGCATACTTATATAACACACAAATTTCTCATAATAAAAAAGGAAAATCAAAATAAATGACAATTTTTTTTATAGATGTAATGGAAAACTCTTTTAAATAAAATAATAATTAGAAAATCAAAATAAATAAAAATAATAATATGTTCTTGATTTTTTTAGACTATATTATAAATGTATCATATTTTGTTCACAATATTGATTTTTATACTACACAATTAGTTTTAAATCAACTAATTTTACTAGATGACACAAAATTGATCAAATAGGAAACACAATCTAATTTCTTTAACGTTTCCTCATATTTATAACATAAGAGAATATTATTACAATCATTACAATACATGAAAGCATTAAAATAAATTTGGAAATGATCATCACACAATAGCATAGCCTAAAGGGCATTTTTCTCTACAAAAAGTACCTAAAAATACTAACAAACTACTCTTGATTATTCAAGTGGAAGCTATAGCCAATGGAAGATGATTTAAGATCTAAAACCTTTGCAAAAACACAAAAAATACAGCAAAAACCAACAAAAAATTAAATAATTATACCTATAAATCATACCAAAAGAAGCCAAAACCATAATCCTTGAAACTTGCATCCAACTTCCAAGTGAAATTACCCTCAAAATTATAGAGGTCTCATCCTACGACCCTCAAAACTCATGGAATTTCATCCAAAAGTTGGAAAACCTCTCTCAAATTTTGTTCAAGGAGGAAAAACTATTGAACACAAGTGCTCAAACAATTTGCAATAGAAATAAAATTGACAAAAGGCCCAAACAAAAGCTCTAACATTGAATAAATAGAAATAAGCTGTTGGAAATTGCAAATTGAAGCAATTGTTGTATTGTCATTGATGTCAAACCTTAACTAGTAAGACTGTTGCTATTTAAGAAAGTACTATATCTATTTGAATGTTGTGAAGGTTGTGGGGCAAGGTTGGTAACAATAGCACCTAAGGAAAGGTTGAGTTATCTTGATACTTTAATGGGTACTTGATTATGTGGCACAATGATAAGATAATGTATTGTTTATCTTAGTAAGAATGAAGACTAATCTAGTAGGCTTAACCGAGCAAAAGTGAAGAAATCTAGTTTAAGCCGAGTGGTGTTAGTGTCGACCGAGCTAGTATATGCCGAGTAATTTCAGTGTTCACCGAACACTAGTTAATTGTCGAGGAAGATAATATTAGCCGAGGAAATAATTTTAGTGGTGACCGAGCTTTCTAGTGAAGACCGAGGAGTTGAACACAATATTGACCGACCGTCAGTATTTTACATTTGAGGAAGAATTTAGATTCCTAGCCGACATAGTTGAATTCTTGGATTATGTAAATCATGTTGACTTTATTTATTGATTGTAAGAAAGCATTTAATGCACTATAAAATGTTTTATTGTAAATCTATTAAGAGATTTGAGATGTTTCTAGAAGGATAGACGAAGAACATAAAGTTGGAAGGATTCGATGAATCCGACCTAACCCTAAGATCTACGGAGGAGATTAAGTGGAAAAAGATGTATTGACCTAATTGAGGAAGTATTAAGGCAACCTAAGCATGAGGTTGAGAAGAGGATAGGATGTTGGAAGTGTTGTTGATGTTATGGATTGTCTAAGCAGAAAAGGCTGAAGGAGAAGTCTTGTGATTGCTTGAAGGGATTTTCGAGTAGATCAGTGATGGAGATGGAAAAGGTTCACAGTTAGTAAGCCAACATATGTGTATAGAATTGGATCTAATATTTTCAAAGTGAGTTGTGTGTTTTTAGATCAATATTACTGTTACTTTCTAACCATTGTATCAATCAAAATTTTTTTAACAGAGGTTGACCTAACAGTTATTTGTATAAATCATTTGAACAAGGTTGCATTCTAATGGAATGTATGTAAGTACTATAACAAGGCGCACTTTTAATAGAGTGGTTTAAATCCTTTAACTGGGTCACACCTGAAAGTGTGTTTGTAACCTTTGACAGGGTTGGCTTTTCATAGAGCTCACTTTAGAAGAGTGAAAATAATAGTAACATGTTACAAAGTGGTTTTTCCCAAATTGAGTTTCCACTATAAATCCTAGTGTTAATACTTGTGTGAATGTTTTGGTTTGAACATTTCTATATTTTACAAGTTAGATACTATTGGATAGTGAACTGCACTGTTATATGTTTATGTTATGCAATCAGTATTGAACGAGTAGTTGTTGGTTGTTGGATCTGATTTGTTGAAGAGTTTTTGAAAGTTTATTTTATACATTTGGACCTCAAAACAACTGATTCACCCCCCCTCTCCATTGTTCTAAATCATATTAACAAGTGGTATCAGAGCTGTTGGTGGTTATAGAGGACAAGTTTAAAGGTACTTGAAGTAAATGATCAGGATGTATAAGAAGGAGGTACCGAAGCTAAATAAGGAGAACTTCCTTGCATGGAAAAGTTTGATGAAGCTACATCTAGCCAGTATTAGTGATTCTGCAAAGTATTATGTTGAGCATGATTATGTCACACCTATTGCACCTCTGACTGTTGAGGAGATGAGAGCTAAACAAGAGCACAATCAAGCAATGTTGGAGATTGCCTCTACCCTAAGCTATTTGGAATTTGAAGACATCAAAGACTGCACTAATGCAAAGCAAATGTGGGACACTCTTGCAAATATCTATGGTGGTGACATAAATGTACTGAGAGCAAAAGCTGAGAGCCTATGAGGTAAATTTGATGAAATGAGAATGCAAGAAGGTGAGAATATTGCTCAATATTGTGGTAGAATAAAAGAAGTTGTTAATGCTATTAGATGAGCAAATGGAACTATAGATGATGAAACTATAATAGGAAAAGTATTGAGAACTCTGCGTCCTATTTATGCCATCAAAATTTTAGCAATTTAGGAATCTAGATGTAACCCTAACAATGCACTTACTTTGGAAAGTTTGGTTGGTAAGCTTACTGCTTTTGAGCTTTCTAACTATGATAACTTCATTGTTGCTAATGTTGAATATGCTTTTAAGTCTCAAATGGTTCCGAGTAAGTCAAAGAAAGAGAAAGAAAGATGCATCAGTGAAAGTGAAAGTGAAAGTGACACATCTGATGAAGAACTTGAGGATCTTGAAGCTCTTATAGCTAGAAGATTGAAAAGGGGAAAAGGAAAGTATAAAGCTAAACTTCCTATTATATGTTTTTCATGTAATAAACTGGTCATATAGCTGCTAGATGTCCTGACAAGATGATAAGGATGAAGAAAGAGATAGCAAGCATAAAGACAAAAGAGAAGACAGAGGTTACCAAAGGTATAAGGACTACAAAGGAAAAGGTAAGAAATCCTGCTATATTGATGAAGAAGAGACTGACACTGATAGTGGTGATTTTGAAATTGAGGTAGTCTATGTTGCAATGAAAGATGAGTCTGATGAGGATGAGAAAATTGCATTGATTTCCTATGTGAACAAAAATGATAAATGGATTATTGACAATGGTTGTTCACACCACATGACTAGTGACAAAAGTAAGTTTGATACCTTAGATCATTATAAAGGTAGAAGTGTGAAATTTGGTAATGATGTTTATGTCCTGTTAGAGGAAAAGGATTGATTAAGCTGACTAACAAAATCACTTGTGAAAATGCATATTGGGTTGAAGGTCTTAACTATAATCTGCTGAGTGTTGCATAAATTAATAGCACTGGATACCGAGTGGAATTTCATCACAAGAAGGCCAAAATATTTGATGCCACTGGTGAACTGATTAGAAGTGGTGAACAGACAAGAGGTAATTTGTTCTATCTAGACCTATCTGAAGATACATGTATGATTGCACAACTTGATGATATTTGGTTATGGCATAAGCGACTATGTCATGTTAACTTTGATAACCTAGTAGAAATTAGTAAGAAGAAGAAAGTGAGAGGACTACCTAGATTGAAGAAACCTAAGAATGTAATGTGCAAACAATGTCAGTTGGGTAAGATGACAAAGTCTAGTTTTAAGAGCAAGACTTTTACTTCTGAGAATGCTTTAGATTTGGTTCATGCTGACCTTTGTGGACCTATGGGTATACAAAGCTATTTTAGTGCTAGATATTTTATCCTGTTTGTTGATGATTATACCAGAATGATGACTGTAATGTTCTTAAAAGAAAAATGTGATGCTTTTCAAAATTTTAAGTGGTATTTGGCTAAGGTTGAAAAGGAGACATGAAGGAACCTGAAGTGTCTAAGATCTGACCGAGGTGGAGAATTTATATCTAATGAGTTTAATCTATTTTTCAATGATAGAGGGATCAAAAGATAGATGTCTGCACCTAGAATGCCTCCACAAAATGGTATAGCTGAGAGAAGGAACAGATCTATCATGGATTGTGTAAGGACATTAATGATTGAAAAGAATGTTGCATAAAAGTACTGGAGAGAAGCTGTAAGTACAGTTGTTTATACTCTTAACCAAGTACAGATCAAAAAATTTGATGAGTATGCAGAGAACAATGAAGCTGAAAGTAAGAGAGAACCAAAAGATTACAGATCTTTTGTGTATATAGAGGAAGGAGAGGCAAGTGACAAACTTGCACCTGATGCAGAGTCTTGGGTAAGAAACGTTGAGCATTAGGAAAACAATGCTGAGAGACAAGAAGAACATGTTGAGTGACAGGAGGAAGCTGCTAAGTATTAGGAAGAGGTTGCCGAGCATTCAAAAGCTGAATCTGACAATCTTGTTGGTGAACCTTAAGAGCAGGAGGAAAGGAGAGAAGAACCTATTTTGGCACAATATTTAAGGAGACATCACAAGCCTGAACAAATCATTGGAAACAAAGATATTGGAGTTATAACCAGAAGCAAATTAAGAGACCCTACATGTTTACTGTGTGAATTTGAGCCTAAGACAACAAGGGAGGCATTAGAAAATGAAGACTGGTTACAAGCAATGAATGAGGAGATAGACTAGATAGAGAAGAATGATACCTGGACTCTGGTGCCAAGACCAAAAAATAAAAATGTCATTGGAACAAAGTTGGTATTCTGAAATATGTTGAATGAGCATGGTCAAATCACAAGAAACAAAGCTAGGCTTGTATGCAAAGGCTACGCATAAGAAGAAGGAATATATTATGGGGAGACATTTGCCCCTATAGCAAGATTGGAAGGAGTAAGAACCTTACTTGCATATGCTGCCTACAAAGATTTCAAAGTATACCAAATGGATGTCAAGTCTACATTTTTAAATGGTATATTAGAAGAAGTGTACATTGAATAATCAGAAGGATTTGTTGATCCAAACAAAAGACACATCGTTTGCAAATTGAATAAAGCACTGTATGGATTAAAGAAAGCTCCCAGAGCATGGTATGAGAGGCTGCACAACTACCTGATACAAATTGGATTCTCAAGGACAAATGACACAAGCAATCTATACATGAAAGATGAAGAAGGTAAAGGAATCTTGTTGGCTAAGATTTTTGTAGATGATATTATATTTGGTGGACAAGATGCCCTATGTAAGAAATTTTTAAATGAAATGCAAACTAAATTTGAAATGAGTATGTTTGGGGAGATCAATTTTTTGTTGGTTTGCAAGTATATCAGATGGAGAAAGGCATTTTCATCACCCAATCTAAATACGTTCATGAGATACTAAAAACATTTGGTATGGAGGATTCAAGGCCAGTAAGTACTCCCATGGCTACTAGATAAAAGTTGTCTAAGAATGATGATGCTGCAGAAGTAAACCAGACTTTGTATAGATCCATGATTGGAAAACTGTAGTATGTTGTACATAGCAGACCAGATATTTCTCTAGCTATTGGGATTGTGGCAAGATTCTCTGCCAATCCTAAGGAAACTCACATGATGGCTGTCAAAAGGATAATGAGATATTTGAAGGGGACAGCTAATTATGGATTATACTACAAGAAGCATGAAAGGTTTGAACTGAGAGTATATACTGATGTTGATTGGACAGGAAATGTGGATGACAGAAAGAGTACTAGTGGTGGAGCTTTCTTTCTTGGACAGAGATTAGTTTCCTGGACAAGCAAAAAACAAAATTTCATTTCCCAATCTACTGCTAATGCCGAGTATGTGGCTGCAACAGTGAACTGTTCAAACTTGGTATGGATAAAGCAATTGTTGGTAGGCATGAAAGAAGAGATCACTGAACCAGTTGTAATCTATTGTGATAACACAAGTGCTATCAACATATCTAATAATCCAGTAATGCACATAAAGACCAAACACATTGCCATCAAGTATCATTACTTGAGAGAACTGGTACAAGATAAAGAGGTCTGAATGGAATATGTGAATACAAAGGAACAATTATCAGACATATTTACTAAAGATTTACCTAAAGAAGCTCATGAATATCTGAGAGGTTAATTAGGGGTTCTTCCCCTAACTGAGGCTGCCTAGTCAAGCTAGGAGAATTGCATCAAATATGCTGCAAAGAGTATCAGACAAATTGATGCAGAGACAGGTCACACTTTAGGAGTAGCCTAGATTTGTGAAAGGAACAAAAAAGATGAGAATCAGTCATAAGCAAAGATGGAAGAGGGAGAAATACTATTATTGAACTAAAAAGATGATATCTACATCTGTAGGATGTATGTTTTAGTTGCTTCTTTGGTGTTTTTGTCAAAGAGGGAGATGATCATAGATGAATAGACATGGTAAAATTTCATGGAAGATCAAGTAAGAGAGAGAGATTCAGGAGGAAGAATGTTACTGTGTGGACAGTCATATAAGCAAGGCTAATTGATTATGTATTAGAATGAAGCTAAGGATATTATAAATATTTCTGATGCACAGATAAGTTTTGGATTGGTTGGTAATTCATGTGTTATTCATATGGTGTTGTCATCAATTCTAAAGAGGGAGATTGTTGGAAACTCCAAATTGAAGCAATTGTTGTATTATCATTGATGTCAAACCTTAACTAGTAAGACTATTGCTATTTAAGAAAGTACTAGATCTATTTGAATGTTGTGAAGGTTGTGGGGCAAGGTTGGTAACAATAGCACCTAAGGAAGTGTTGAGTTATCTTGATACTTCAATGGGTACTTGATTATGTGGCACAATGATAAGATAATGTATTGTTTATCTTAGTAAGAATGAAGACTAATCTGGTAGGCTTAACTGAGCAAAAGTAAATAAATCTAGTTTAAGCTGAGTGGTGTTAGTGTCGACTGAGCTAGTATATGCCGAGTAATTTCAGTGTTGACCGAACATCAATTAATTGCTGAAGAAGACATTATTAGCCAAGGAAATAGTTTTAGTGGTGACCGAGCTTTTTAGTGAAGACCGAGGAGTTGAACATAATATTGACCAAGCATCAGTAATTTACATTTGAGGAAGAATTTAGATTCCTAGCCGACATAGTTGAATTCTTGGATTATGTAAATTGTGTTGACTTTAATTATTGATTGTAAGAAAGCATTTAATGCACTCTAAAACATTTTATTGTAAATCTATTAAGAGATTTGAGATGTTTCTAGAAGGATAGATGAAGAACATAAAGTTGGAAGGATTCAATGAATCCGACCTAACCCTAAGATCTACGGAGGAGATTAAGCGGCAAAAGATGTATTGACCTAATTGAGGAAGTATTAAGGAAACCTAAGCATTAGGTTGAGAAGAGGAGAGGATGCTGGAAGTGTTGTTGATGTTATTTACTGTCTAAGCAGAAAAGGCTGAAGGAGAAGTCTTGTGATTGCTTAAAGGGATTTCTGAGCAGATCAGTGATGGAGATGGAAAAGGTTCATAGTCAATAAGCCAACATATGTGTACAAAATTGGATCTAATATCTGCAAAGTGAGTTGTGTGTTTTCAGATCAATATTACTGTTACTTTCTAACCATTGTATCAGTCAAAATCTTTTTAACAGAGGTTGACCTAACAGTCATTTGTATAAATCCTTTGAACAAGGTTGCATTCTAATGGAATGTATGTAAGTCCTATAACGAGGTGCACTTTTAACAGAGTGGTTTAAATCCTTTAACCGGGTCACACCTGAAAGTGTGTTTGTAACCTTTGACAGGGTTGGCTTTTCATAGAGCTCACTTTAGAAGAGTGAAAATAATAGTAACATGTTACAAAGTGGTTTTTCCCAAATTGGGTTTCCATTATAAATCCTAGTGTTAATACTTGTGTGAATGTTTTGGTTTGAACATTTCTATGTTTTGCAAGTTAGATACTATTGAATAGTGAACTGGACTATTATATGTTTCTGATATGCAATCAGTAATGACTGAGTAGCTGTTGGTTGTTGGATCTGATTTGTTGAAGAGTTTTTGAAAGTTTATTTTATACATCTGGACCTGAGAACAACTGATTCACCCCCCCTCTCTATTGTTCTAAATCATATTAACAAAGAAAGAAGCCCCATTACATATTTTAAAGGAAAATGAAAATATTTGAATTGCATGTAACTTCGTCATCCCCCTACATAAAAAATGACACCCAAACAATTACTCTAGCTTAACAAGTACATATACTGTTACAAATACTTGGCAAAAGTGGACTAAAAAATCCCCAAGGAAATCCAATGCCCAAAATGACAAACAGAAAAATATTTAATATCTAATGGCTCGAATTCTAATAAATAATTTAATTAAATAAAGACCAATAAATATTAAATAATATATTTTCTAGTTGCAAAACTTTATTTACCCAAAAATATCAAGAAATGAGCTAAGTACCAACATTTGAAGAATTCATTTGATCTGGGATATTACATCTATTCATACTATTCATCACATTAATAAACGATCACTTTTTGCAGGATTATTTGAACAATCTAGAGAATTACTTTTAAGAATATTCTATAACTAATGGAAATGACTTGAATAACTAGAGTCATATGCAAATTTGTATTTTCAAAAACCTTGATGTCATCTTTAGTTACTTTCATCTTCTTTCTAACATAAATGTGAATGAAAAATGGAATAAAGTAAAGCTAGAGAAAGATTTTATAGCGTAAACCTTACCACAAAACAAATATTATGAGCATAAGTCTTTGCCACAAGAAATATTAAGAATACCTTGTAAAACTTCAAAATAAAATGAGTAAACAAGATTTAATAGCTCCTATCTTCAAGAGATCTTTGAGTAAGCACAATCATACCCCATTAAAAGTAGAATATATTTGGCAACACAAGATAACAAAACAAATTAGGAATTGCAATGACTCAAAAAACATCTTATGAAACTCATAAATTTATCCCACTATGGCACTTGCAAACATTGGCCTTAAACAGAAAGCCAAACCATGGTATGTGACAAGACATCTATTTTTTGATATCAAATTTGTAATCAAGTTTACCAATTTATTTGATACTACTTCTGGATTAAGAATGCATGAGAGTATTTTTTATCAAGGTTTCGGGTCCCACTCGGTGATCTATTAGCAATTTTATCAATGAAAAGCTTGTTGTCATTAAATGTTGACCTTATAGTTTATTTATTAATCTTTAATCTACTTTTGAATACTACTAATTATTTTCTACAAATGAGAATCCTTTCTTTTTTAATTTCAACATTTCCTATGTCCTCTTCCGATAACTCTATCTCATTCCTATATTTAATCTCAAACACTTTGCATAGAAAATCAAACCCTTAAAAAAATTTGTGCATCGAAGTTCATCCTATCACTCACATTGAAGAAATTAACCCACACATCAAATAAATAGTTAAACTCATTAATCAAAACCCCACTAAAAAATAATGAAGAAAAACATGAAAACATGCTTGCATTAGCTGATTCAAAGATTAAAAAAAAGTGTGGAAAAATCCATTAAAAACATACAATAAGACAAATCAATTCACAAATTCAACTAAAGTGAATATGATAGAAATCATAGGAATTATTTAATCTCATCATCTCATAGAAAAGTCCATAGATGGCATTGGAATTGAAGGTAAAGGCCTTGGGGCTGGGCTTAATTAACACACTCAAAGTTCTTAGGTGGTCGACTGGCCCACAATAGCCTTCACAACAATGTTTCATTTCTATCTATATGTTTACCTTAACCATTACTATTTAATTTTCCATCTTTTGTTACTTGCATCCACTACTCCTGTGCAAAGTACCATTTAAAAAAAATCTTTCTTCCACATGTGGGTTCTCTATATGAAAGTTTCTCATGTAGATATTTTGTATTTTCACCCAAACTCCCAACCCATGCCAAAATGGGAGCTTGTGAATAGGGTATGAACATCTATATAGGAGGGCAATTATCAACATACATCACACTTAGGAAAATGCCCTCATAAGTATGAATGCATAACTGTGAAGAGCATAGGAAAGGCACACAAACTGTTTGATCAAATACCTCCAAAATATGTGGTCTCATTGAATTCCATAAAAGTAGGATATGCGAGAAATGCATTTGTTGAAAAGGATTTAATACTTTCAACCCATTATGATTAGTTGTTGTAAAGTTAGAGTTCCCCAACCTTTGCAAATATCCTCATTGCTTAAGGAAAAACATGAGCTTTTGAATAGGGTGTGTGAAGGAGTTTTACAAATGTTGTAGTTACAACTTCTTGGGTAAACATTAATGCAAAATCTGTAAGCATAGACTAGACATGTAATTTATTTGACAGAGACAACAAAAAATAATAGAATTGCATTATTAAATGATTAAATATTAAAATAAAAAAATATTATTTATTATAAAAACTAATTCATATTCATTAAGTATGACAAAATATATTTATTATTAAAAAAATATTAAATTATTAAAATATATAAAAGTGAAAAAAGTATATACATTATATGATCCTAATTATTCAAAATATGTGTCTAAATTTAATTAAATTATTTATTATATATTTTCTATATTTAATTCAAGTGAGAAATATAAACCTTTAAAAAATAATTAATCTTAGCTTATTACATTTTCATTCTTAAATTCTTGTAATATAATATTTATTCTTAGTAATGAATCATATAGATAAATTTGGTTTCAAATATTAAATTAGTTTTGGTCTAAAAGTGATATAAAATACAACTATTTTAATCTTGATAAATGTGATGTTAAAGTTAAATTTAAGATTTATTAATTTATTATTATGAATGTAAGAAGCAAAATTGAAAGATATATAAGTATTTTAAATTGGCCAGTACAAGATAAAGAGAAGCAATAAGGTATTACTTATATCATCTAAATTATGTATCTTTTTTATTTTTAAATTTGAAGTGTTAGTTTTTTTCTATATAAAAATTATATAAAATTTATGTTATAGTTGTTTAATATAATTTAAAAAACATTAGAAATTTAAACATTTTTTACAATTTTTTAAAATATTGATAATAATTTAAAATTTAACTCAAAATTGTTAAGTTGATATTTTCAATATTTTAAAGTAATTACAATTTTAAATAATTATTAAGAACAATAATAATTCAAAATAATCAATATTTAAAATTATTTATAAAGATAACACTTTTAAAGAGGGGCAAATTAAGATTTCAAATACTAATAAACACATGATTTTCTCTAATATTAATTTGGGTTAAAATTAAATAAATAGTTTACTTAAATATAAATTAATTTAGATTAATAAAACATGAGAGTAATTAGTATGAAATAATTTAAAAGTAAATGCTAATTAAAAAAAGGTAAATATTCAAGATTAAAATTCTTGGAAGTTTGTCATTTATGATCTTGTTGAAGGAGAAAGTTATGCATTGGCTATATCAATTGCTATTGATGTCAACATACTTCTATTGACTTATGTTGTTATTGCTCCAAAGAATTGGTGATTTTGTTTTGAGATCTTTGGTCCACGTTGCTACACAAATACAAATATGGGTTCATAATTTGGATAAGATATTTATGTGCACCTATATTACATTTTGTGACACAAGGGAGGATGGGGAGAGGGGCCAAAGGAACACCCTAACCAAATCAACCTTGCTCAACAACACGTGAGAGCAACAACACACAACAGTGAGAGAGAGAATGCAAAAAATTTCATATATTATCTTCAAGTTGATTCATACATGTTGGGCTGTAAGGCCTTCCCTATTTTGGCCAGATATTACAATCAAGTACATAAGTCCTCAAACATGTGAGGATCTGTGAACAATCTCTAAAATTTTATCTTCTATCTTCTATCAAAACTGACTCCCTAAACTCTAACCAAACAACTATATTTATACAAGAGGCTACCGAGCCAAGTCGGCCTTCAGATCCACAATCAACGGAAGGGATGACTAGATCTAGGTCCACATGCTTCCCCATGATGGATACCATCATTAAATTCGCAACCCATAATTAAATGCACAAGTCGGCCTCAACAAGAACTCAAAAGAAACCCGTCGGTAAGCCAAGCCCACCGAGCGCCAGACAAGCATCACCAAGCACCAGGGAAATTCACCAAGCACCAAAGAGATAATTGACCAACATCAACGAACAAAGGAAACCGAGCAACACCAAACCAACTCGGTCAGAGAAGGAACCGAGCAACACATACAAACTCAAATATGTTTTGGTGACATAGGATTGCCAAGGACCCGAGATGCTCCTACATCATTTTGTATATGTTTTGGATCTTGAGATAGAGAGATACAAGCTTCAGAAACTTGTTAGTCTCTCTATTTCTCCAAAATAGAATAGTTTATCAAAGTATCCGCATTTAATCAGCTGGACGCTTTTGGTCCTATTGTCTTGAGACAAGACTAAGCATTGCATGTAACATGTGAATTCCAATTGGTATTAACCATTTTTATATCTTGGCCAACCTATGTGAGTGAAACATATGAAGCATTTTCGTGGAAGCATGTATAGTATCTTTGGAAGCTGACTTATTAGCTGAAGTGTGTTTGTACATCTTGAAGTATGATTGGATCAACATATATATTTGGTGTATTCCTTTGGTGAGTGTATAGGAAAAATGAGGAAGTAGCAATCAGATCATACATGAAGTGATATGTGATTGAATCAGATGTGAATTACATAAGAGATAATAAAGTGTGTGAAGTCCAATTACCAAGGCTCAAAGAAATTAAATTCATGCATATGTTAGATGGAGTTATAAAACTTCATTTTTTCTATTTATTCTCTTTTGGGAAATGAGCTCTTTGGTAGTGAGCCTCACAATGAGCAGTCTTGTAATATGTTGCAACTAGTAAATATTATATTGAGAGTTAACCCTCTCTGTGGTTTTTCCCTTTTGGGTTTTCCATGATAATTAAAAATATAGCGTTCTCTTGTAAATTTGTTGCTGTGAATGTTGTCTCATCTACTTGAGTTGTTTATTTGATTACACATTTCTTTAAATGTTACATGCATGTTAAGAAGAATCTGCACAGTTTTAAGTGAATTGATTTTTAAGGTTTAAGGGAATACCTATTCAACAATTGGTATCAGATCTTGGTCCCTTGTCTTAGCTTAACTACTTAAGGGAGATCTTGAAGGTTAAACATATATCATCTAAATAAAAGTCCTCTTCTGAGTTAAATATTGAAGAAGATCATATGGATGAAGAATTGTAGATTGATCTTGAAGATCTTGAGAATTTTGATATTGCTATGAGTATTCAACTGTGTAGTTTTTTGAGTCAAACTCATTGACCCATGTTTCACGAGTAGTGGTTCACAAGAATTTTCGGGAGGTCACTCATCTTGACAGTACTAGACTCTATCTCGAGCACGCTTAACTATATCCATTTTCCTCCATGGTTAAGCCTGTTGGTGCCCAAAAATGATGGATCACTTTTGGCCAACTGACAGGTACACACTAATACCTCTGCAATTCTAGCTTAATCAAGCCAAGGTTGGTAGGCCTGAATTCACTTTAAACTATCAAATTCTCTATGTTTCACAACTACGTACATAAATAAACAAAGTTCTTCCCAAGGTGGCGAATGATCCTTGGAGGAAAGAAACAAACCCTCTAATAATCTCTATTCTATAAATCTTGACTAAAGTGGATTAAGCTAATGACTCAAAAGTAATATTTTTGAAATAATGATTATATAATCTACAAACCACAAAGTATGAACCAAATGACAATTTCCAAATTATAGTTAGATTAGTGCCTTCTAAATACTTGGGCTATAGAGTCATAAAACTTTCAATCCTACGTAAAATCAGAGACGATTTTAAGGTAACTCACTCCTATAAAGCGAGACCATCACCCTACAAGCTTCTATTGAAACAAAATTTAAAACAACTTATACAATAGGTCCTATGGTTTTTAACCCAACTTAAGAGCCCGAAAGGGAACATTAACAGGTTCTCAGACCATGCTACCATTATTCAAATTGTACAAATTAGTCATAAATGAATGCATCAAATAGAAAACACAGTAGGATACCCTGGTTTATAGAGTAATCTGAAAAACTAATTGAAAACATATAACTTATAACCACAAATAAAAAAGAAGAGCACTTATCTTTATTAATGTTGAAAAAAATAGTACATTAGAGTTCATATTGTAGTTTTGATCAAATTATATCCTATGAAAATATATCTTCTATTGTATTCTCCTTCCCTCTTTACATTTTACATTATATATATATATATATATATATATATATATATATATATATATATATATATATATATATATATATATATATATATATATATATATATATATATATATATATATATATATATATATATATATATATATATATATATATATACATGTTTGAGTGGCTTTCACACCTCTTTAGGGTGAAAAGACACACCCTTATTACAAATTATTTTAAAAAAATAATAAACTAACTAAAAAATAACTACCTATATTTCGGATTTGGGTCTGGTTGAAAAACCAAAACACCTCGTGGAAAGCTAAGATTTTTATTGGAAATAGGAAATTTGATTTTCCAAACTGGGTCTTTTTTAGATTTTTAAAATTAGACCATCTTTATCCTCTATCGGCATCATCTTTGCAGCAGGTCGAAATTCTAGCATTTTCTGAAGGCTTTGATCATAGAATTTTGATTGTTCTTGTCACAGAGCTTCCTTCCATAATATCTCAACTTTTTAATTGAAAATTAATGTAATATTTTATCCCATTTCATGTACTCCATCATTAAATATTTGGCATGGAAATTAAGAGGCCATTTTTTAGGGTTTTATTACTATATAGAGCTCCAACAAAGCCCACTCTGCTTGCAACTCCATTAGAAAAACTTTTAGCAAGTGTTGTGCCTTATGAACCATTCATTAGAAAGCCACTTAAGCTCATCAATTGATTTTAAGTAAGAGATATTTTCCACAACAAGTCAAATTGTGATATTGCTATCGGGATTCAACTGTGTAGTTTTTTGAGTCAAACTCATTGACCCATGTTTCATGAGTAGTGGTTCACAAGAACCCATTTCTTATGAGAATGAATGGAACACTTAACACTCATTGCATCTAGGTGATGCTCACAGAGGTGAAGCATTGAGACTTTCTGGGAGATCACACATCCCAGTACTACTCCAGCTCAAGCGTGCTTAACTTTGAAGTTTCCTCCATGGTTAAGCTCACTCTTCTTACAACCCCATTTGCAAAGCCTTCAACAAGTGTTGTGCCTTATGAACCATTCATTTTGTAGTTAAGCGCACTCTAGATGGAGTGTATTGGGATGAGTGACCTCTTGGGAAGTCCCGATGCTTCACCTTTGTGAGCATCACCTAGATGCAATAGGTGCTAAGTGTTCCATTAATTCTCATGAGAGATGGGATCTTGTGAACCACTACTTGTGAAACATGGGTCAATGAGTTTGACTCAAAAACTACATAGTTGAATCCTTATAGCAACATCACAATTTGACTTGCTGTGGAAAATATCTCCTACTTATCCATTGATGAGCTTAAGGGGCTTTTTAATGAATGGTTCATAAGGCACAACACTTTTTGAAGGTTTTTCAAATGGGATTGCAAGCAGATTGGGCTTAACTATGGAGGAAACTTCATAGTTAAGCACACTTAAGCTCTAGAGTAGTACTGTGATGGGTGACCTCTTGGGAAGTCCTGATGCTTCACCTCTGTGAGCATCACCTAGATGCAATGAGTGCTAGGTGTTCCATTCATTCTCATGAGAAATGGGTTCTTGTGAATCACTACTCATGATACATGAGTCAATGAGTTTGCCTTAAAAAAATACAGAGTTGAATCCTGATAGCAATATCACAATGTTACTTGATGTGGAAAATATCTCCTACTTATCTTGAGAATTATTAAATAGTTCTTGATATAAGTACATACTACTATGCCCTTGGAGGAAATATAATGTAGTTTTTACATCTAAGAAAATTCTAATTATATAACGACATGTAAATCAACACTTCAAGAACATGAATGAAGAAGAATAGAAGAAAGATAGAAAAAGTAAAGAAACACCAATATACGAAGGGATAGAAAAAGAGAAGAAACACCAATATACGAAGGGAAAATCCTTTAAGGTAAAAAAGAATCCACACTTCAAAGCATTGAATCGATAGATTAATCCGCAACAAACATTGTTACAATACACTTGTAGGCTCAAAGCCTTAACATGGTTAATTTTTAACATGAGCGATGATGTTGGCATGGCACACCCTTTAGTACCATGTGAGCTAGGGGGAGATTAGACCTTGTAACCTTGTGCCTACTAGAAGAAGCTCTTGCCAATAGAAGAAGCTCTTGCCAATCAATCTAGACACCCAATCCATAAAATGTTAAATTTTATAATTTACAATTTTTATAAATTTAAATTTTATTTTCTCCCTCTACTTTATAAAAATAAAATTATTAGAATCTATGTAACATTTTAACATTGTTTGCTAAATTTTTAACATTACATCCTATTATAAAAATCATTAAAATACTTTCTAAATTATACTTAAAAAACTATTCAAATTTTAATGGTTACCTAAATAATTTTAAATAACTCCCTACCGTAAACCATTAGATCCATTGTGGTTTAACATTTCGAAGTTTTTAGTTCTCAGCATCTAGCATCATCCTTTCAAGTGCAAAATTCGATAAATATATATAATATAATATACTAAACTTTCTACGGTCTTTCAAAAAAACCACCATCTGAAGTCGAGCGTTCAACATAAATAAGCAAGCTTGGTTTCCAAATTCCAAGCATGAATTGACAAGAATGAGAAAGAAAGAATGGGCAAGAGATGTGACTGATTCAAAATCTGGGTCCCACGTAAAGTTTGTGTCAAACCGAGTGAAATGAGGCTCAACAATAAAACATTACCCAAAATTTCACAGATACATAATAACTACCCGAATGGAAATTGTCTTTGGGCCGGCCTGCGGGCGGCAGTCCAGTAATGATGAATCTCATCATTACGTAATGACATGAAAATGCCTCATCTCATTTTATTCAAACAGTAAAATCTGAAGAGACTATGTCAAAGACGCGGGATTCTTAGTTAGTTTGTTGTTGTTTGAAAGACTTTTCTTGTTTGGAGTGTGGAAATGGACAAATATGCAGAACCTTCAATAATAGATAGAGGTGAGCCGTACAAGCTGTAAATTCCAATGAATGTTTCGAGGTGCCGGCTCAGTTCAAACTGTGGGTGGACGGGGACCCATCACCAATACTCGTACTCGTACGCCTCTTTATTCCTCATCGTTCATCGAACAGTATATAATAGATAGCGAGAATTGCTGATTTAATCATTCTTGCGTTGGAGGGTGATGAGCTTTGAAATGTTACTACTACTAGTTGTGGAATTGGTATTAGAGGATCGAGTCAAAAGGAGTAGATTGTTTAAGCCTGAATTGTTCAACTGGTGTATTCGTGCGGATTGATGGATTCTTCAATGTTGGGTTGGATTTAGAGCGATTCATCGGTCTACAAGTAATGTATAGTTCATATTTTGCATCGGTTTGTGGTTGTGGCCGTCATGGTCTGGTAGCTCTGGTGGTGGATTGATGAGAGAAGGGTTGGCTAAACGTTTGCCTACCTGTTGAAATCTTGTTGAGGTCTGTTTGAACTTTGGATTGAGAAGCATAGCGGGTAGATTCAATTGAGAGGAAAAGAAAGGGCGGAGATGGGTTCGAGGGGAGGAACAGGAGGCAAGAACATGAATTCAAAGACGAGCAACTCCACCCAATCTGGTTCAACCACACCTACAGTGACATTTGCCAGAAGAACATCGAGTGGTCGCTATATGCGCTACTCGCGAGAAGATATTGATCTTTCCCCTTCTGAAGATTTTAGTGATAATTACAGTCAATACACAGTCACAATTCCTCCTACACCTGACAATCAGCCCATGCATACAGTGGACAGATCCATTAGTATCAAGGCCGAGGAGCAATATGTTTCTAATTCTCTCTTCACGGGCGGATTCAACAGTGTGACCAGAGCCCATTTGATGCAGATTGAGAAGGTGGGTGCAACTGCAGCCTCAAATGGAGACAAAGGACCCTGCTGTGCCATGAATGGCTGCGATGGAAAGGTTATGCGAAACGAGAGAGGGGAAGAGGTTCCTCCCTGCGAATGCAACTTCAGAATTTGCAGAGAGTGCTATTTTGATGCTGTGAGCAGTGGGGGTAACTGTCCTGGGTGCAAGGATCCTTACAAAGTGGCCGATTCTAGTGATGGGCGTTTAGAGACTAGCCCTCTGCCTCAGCTTCCTGCCCCTGCCTCTGCTCCGAATTCTAAGTCTTTGGACAGAAGGATGTCGATGATTGAATCCAACACGCCCAAATCCATGCTGTTAAGAAGCCAAACAGGGGATTTCGATCATAATCGATGGCTTTTTGAGACAAATGGAACCTATGGCTATGGAAATGCTGTCTGGCCTAAGGAGGACCCCTTTTCCACTGGAAATGGATTGCCAGGGAATCCTCCTGATCTCAATGATAAGTCCTGGAAGCCTCTTACTCGCAAAGTAAAGATTCCTCCCGCCATTCTCAGTCCTTACAGGTTTGTGCTTCCTCTGCTCCCTGCAACAGTTTCAATGACTTGTTGCCAAAACTTTTACTCATTATTTACGTTTGGGTTCTTTCAGGTTGCTGGTTTTCATCCGAATGGCTGCTTTAGGGGTGTTCCTGTATTGGCGGGTGACTCATAAAAACAAGGATGCGGTATGGTTATGGGGGATGTCGATTGTATGTGAAATTTGGTTTGCCTTCTCCTGGTTATTGGATCAGCTACCCAAGTTGTGCCCAATCAATCGATTTACAGATTTGAAAGTCCTCAGAGAGAAATTTGAACAGGCGGGCCCCGGCAATCCAAGCGGGAAGTCCGACTTGCCGGGAATTGATGTGTTCGTGTCGACGGCAGACCCAGAGAAGGAGCCGCCGCTGGTGACGGCGAACACAATTCTGTCCATTTTGGGTGCAGATTATCCCGTCGAGAAGGTCGCCTGTTATGTCTCCGATGATGGCGGGGCTCTCCTCACATTTGAAGCCATGGCTGAAGCTGCGAGCTTTGCGGCTCTGTGGGTTCCCTTCTGCCGCAAGCACAACATTGAGCCTCGAAATCCCGAGAGCTACTTCAACAGTAAGGGAGATCCCACCAAGAACAAAGTTCGCCAGGACTTCGTCAGGGATCGACGGCGCCTCAAGAGGGAGTACGATGAATTCAAGGTGCGCGTCAATGGACTTCCCGAGTCGATCAGGCGGAGATCAGATGCTTTTCATGCCAGAGAAGAAATCAAAGCCATGAAGCGTGAAACACACTCAGCCACCACCGATTTCACTGAACCCATCAAAGTGCCCAGAGCAACATGGATGTCTGACGCGACCCACTGGCCTGGGACATGGATTGCTCCCGGTAAGGATCATACCCGTGGAGATCACGCCGGAATCATTCAGGTATGCTGTTTCCTCTGCAATTTTTGAATTCCATTTCTAGAATTGAAAAGTAGGGCTCCATTAAAATTGAGGGGTTTTATCAAAGGAAGGAGAGTAACCTGAAAGTCATCCTCAATCCTCAATACTTACTTGGGTTGTGTGAAGAATGGTGATTAAAGTGTGAAATATATATGCATTTGCAGGTGATGCTCAAAGCTCCGAGTGCAGACTCGCAGTTGGGTAGCGCAGATGAGGAGGGAAAGGGCCTGGACTTCAGTGAGGTGGATGTTCGTCTGCCGTTGTTGGTTTACGTATCACGGGAGAAACGGCCAGGGTATGATCACAATAAGAAGGCGGGTGCAATGAACGCTCTTGTAAGAGCGTCTGCAATCATGTCTAACGGCCCATTTATTCTCAATCTGGACTGTGATCATTATATCTATAATTCAGAAGCCCTGAGAGAGGCCATTTGCTTTATGATGGACCGCGGAGGAGATTGTCTCTGTTATGTTCAGTTCCCTCAGAGGTTTGAGGGCATCGACCCAAGTGATCGCTATGCCAACCACAACACAGTGTTTTTTGATGTTAACATGAGGGCTCTGGATGGATTGCAGGGGCCTGTTTATGTTGGAACGGGCTGTATGTTCAGACGGATTGCTCTATATGGGTTCGATCCCCCAAGAGCAAAGGAGAAGAGGGGATGCTGTGGGAGGAGAAAGAGAGTGGGCAAAGGCAAGGGGGAGCTGAGGATGCCGGCGAAGGAGGAAGAGGAGGAAGGGCTAGATATAGGGCTGCTGCCCAAGGCATTTGGCAGTTCAAATCTGTTGGTGGAATCAATTCCTGTTGCAGAGTATCAGGGTCGACCTCTTGCAGATCACCCTGCTGTGAAGAATGGGCGACCGCCAGGTGCCCTCCTCACTCCCAGAGAGCCCCTTGATGCATCCATTGTTGCAGAGGCCATCAGCGTTGTCTCCTGCTGGTACGAGGACAAAACTGAATGGGGTCAGAGAGTTGGGTGGATTTATGGGTCTGTCACAGAGGATGTGCTCACTGGCTACCGGATGCACAACAGGGGATGGAAGTCTGTCTACTGTGTGACCAAGAGAGATGCTTTCAGGGGAACGGCACCCATTAATCTCACTGATAGGCTGCACCAGGTCCTCAGATGGGCTACAGGCTCTGTCGAAATCTTCTTTTCTCGCAACAATGCCTTGTTTGCAGGCTCCAGAATGAAATTTCTTCAACGGATTGCTTATCTCAATGTGGGCATCTACCCTTTCACTTCCCTCTTCCTTATAGTTTACTGCTTCCTCCCAGCGCTTTCCCTTTTCTCGGGGCAGTTCATTGTGGAGACCCTGGAAGTGCAATTCCTACTATACCTCCTCCTGATTACAGTAACTCTGTCCCTGCTGGCAATTCTTGAGGTGAAGTGGTCTGGTATTGAGCTGGAAGAATGGTGGAGAAATGAGCAGTTCTGGCTGATTGGAGGTACCAGTGCTCATTTGGCTGCTGTCTTGCAAGGATTGCTCAAGGTTGTTGCAGGAATCGAGATATCTTTCACACTCACATCAAAGTCCGGAGGAGATGCCATTGATGATGAATTCGCCGACCTCTATATAGTGAAATGGACTTCACTCATGATTCCCCCCATTACCATCATGATGATTAACCTCGTAGCAATCGCAGTTGGGATTTCTCGAACCATTTACAGCCAGATTCCTGAATGGAGCAAACTTCTGGGAGGGGTTTTCTTCAGCTTCTGGGTCTTGGCTCATCTCTATCCATTTGCCAAAGGTCTCATGGGCAGAAGGGGAAGAACACCCACTATTGTGTTTGTCTGGTCAGGCCTCCTTGCAATTACAATTTCATTACTCTGGACGGCCATTAATCCACCACCTGGAAGCTTTGGCATTGGCGGAAGCTTTCAGTTTCCCTAGGCCTCCTACGTGATTTCCGATCAAACAATTCCTAATTGGGCTGTCAAAGAGATTTGGATTTAAAAGGCTTCCAGCATTTGTTTCTTGTCATTTTTAAAATTCTTTTGTATCATGAATAAGCTATTTCGTAATGACAATGGCCTTTTCAATTGAATTTCTATTGCAGTGTAGCCAAATTGGCTTAGTCTGAACTGGATTTCTTGACGTAGGCAGGATTGTACTTGTGCCTACGGGCAGCTACTCATGCATGCGATTGATTACGTAAACAGAACTAAGAATATGATTGCTACTCATTGCCTTCGGCCGGGATTGTAGTTTTCACTGTTTCTGCTCATTTTATATTTTTAAATATAAAGTTCATTATTTTAACGTTTCGGATTTTACTCTTTTAAGTATATAAACATCTTTATGTTTTTTTAAAGTTTCTATTGACCGGGGGAATATTTCCAAGGTAGAATTGAAAAATAATTGAAACAATAAAACATAAATCCAAACCTTCCAAACACAACATTCTTTCTTTACTTCGAACATTGCAAAGGTAAAGATGGGCGTAAAATGGGCATTGCCACTTGTATCTTATATATGCAAGGCTCTTTTTATTTATCTTTATTTTTTTTTTTAAATTTCTTATTGGATATTTTTTTAAAGCAAGGCCGATTAAAATTAGTGGTTTTTTAATGTTACATAATTAGTAAAATTATTTATTTATAAGTGTTAATTGACTGGTTGATAGGTAAATATTAATTCATGTGGAGACCTCCAAAATTCATAATTTTTGATTCGAGAGTTTGTTTGAGTTGAAATTTTACATTAATTTATAATATTATTATTAGCAATACAATATCTATCAATGTAGTCTTCAATTAAAATTGATCAATACTCTTAACCCCTTACGGTTGAGAGCTCATCAATAATATCACATAAAACTAAGTCAAAGGGCTATTAATCTTTTAGGATTGTCACCAAATAGTTTGGATGACTAAAAGAAATTAGCTTTACAATACATTAACATGCCATTTGTTAGGGATTTTTCTTGCATCCCTCAATTCTAAAAGAGATAATGCAAACCAGACTTGGGGATCTTTATCTAGCTCACATAAATCCGCTTCTTACAAACTGAGGGGCAAGAAAAAGCTAACTTGACAAGGCATGCAAGCCTTCTTCCCTTTGAGCTCCACACACTCAGGCGGGTGTACCTAATGAAGGATAAATCTGCATGTATAATAACTCCTTTTGACAAAACCCTACTATGCAGATATGACCGTGGATAGTTCTCAGACCTGTAAGAAATGGGAGTACAAGACTCAACCAATCTTATGCGAGATCCCACTTGCATAAGTGCTCCAAGAACTAGAAAATGGAAAATATGACAAGGATTAAATCCTTCTTCTATTTGAGTTATAGACTCAGGCATGCTAACCTAGGATTCATTTCTTCAAAGAATCACCAAACAACACTTGTATACTGCAAATACAAGTTGTGAACATGTATGCTCTTCAACAAAAAATAAAGATTAATTGATTTTAAGAATTGATGATGAGAAGTGCATAACCAGTAAAGACCAGTGCCTTATCTATTGGGCAACAGAGTCAAATAAACATACATCCCTAGAAAACCCTCTAACTCCAAACACACATAAACCAAATGAAATGCCTTACAAATCATCATTTTCACTCCAATACCCAGTCATTAGATTCATGTGCAAGTTTTAAACTCTCATAATTTGTCTCAAAGATTTACTCTCTCCTTGAAAGAAACTAAGAAAATAAATTCTCAGCTACCTTGTAATCAGTGTATTAAAGTGTCTTACAAATTAACACACAAGGATTCAAAATAAGACACACAAAGACATCACCAATATGGACAGGGATTCCATTGTTCTTCATTAAAAAGCTTCTGATTCAGTACATTTACAAGATAAGAAACTCAAAAAATAAGACTCAAAAGTCAGAATACTACCCAATAGTGTTTAATTTCATCATCCTTTTACAAAAATAACAACCTGCTACATATAGCATTCACTAGCCATCTTGGAATCCTAGAAGAAACAGGATGCAACAAGCCTCATATCATTTATGAAAAAATTAGGGTTTCCAATAACTACAATCAACCAGATACAACAAAAAATAAAAGAAAATAAGAAAGCCTGAAAACCTGGGAAGGATCAGATCAAATCTGATTACAATATTTGGGTTTCATCATCACAGGCCCACTATGGTTACAAATTCAAAAGGTTTCTTGTTGTAGACAATAATTTTAATGCCAGAACCATCTTAGCAATCTTGTGTGTACCAGGGCATGGAAATTACTGACAATCATCATACCCTAGCCACCCTTCTTAAAATATCAGTCATCTGCATTAAACTAGAATGGCACTTCAGGAAACAAATCAGATCACGATAGCTACCTAACACCTTATTCATCAATTTTCACCTGTAATCATCCTTGGAACAAAACAAAATTGATTCAGCTTGTCACTTCTAGATCACCGACTTCAATCATGTTGGAAAAACCCTAGTAGAATTTCAAAAATTTAAAACATAATGGTTATCGCCTAGGTTTAAAACATAGCCATTGATCTCCAATCTTCTCGGCACATCGTGCGGTTCTCATAAATCAATAAAATAGTCAATTGGGGGTTTGAAATTTACTTTACACATCATGCTCCTTGACGATCAATCAAAAACAAGCAACTTAATATTACCTGGCACCGAGGACCCACCACCTCATTGACTCATTGGGATGGACACGTGGCAGCAGGGCGTGATCCTACAATCACTAACCATCGTTCATCTTTTCAATGAGGCAACACACCCACCCCACAATCAACCTTGACTTGTTTGTGCTTTAATCTTTAATCGTGGCAAGCCCTTTCTCAGAATCTATGAATCTTTATCTTAACTATGGTTCGATTACGAGAATGAGCAATTAACACATATCTTGTGATCACTGGATGTTCGGCTTGACCTTGATTAGTTCTTGAGATCCAACGACTAAGGAAATCTCATAATCACCAGATGTTTTACTTAACTCAAAAAAGATCATGAGATTCAGCAACATCCCTCGATCTTGTCCGCCATCAACGATTGTCGCTTGATTTCTAAATGCATCATGACTTAGTCGTTTCATTACAAGACTAGGAGATAATTGTGCCCTTTAAAACTCATTTCCTTTGTTGCTTGATCTCCAAATGACTCTCGACTTAACTGCTACCTTGTGAGATAATGAGAAAATGGCCATGCCAGATCGCTAAAGGTTAAGACATCACCACCAAGTATTGGGAGACTTGGAGAAAGCCTTTTCGCCAAGTCGCTAGATAAAATCAACTAATTGCCCAGGATTTTTGTTGAAGCATCCAACGACTATCGGGCTTTGCACTGCTTACCTACTGGGCCCAAAAGACTTTAACATTTTTAATAAAACACTAGGACTTAGGAAAAATGAACATCATTAGGTAAATAAAAAGTTGAAGACTTTGGCCCCACCCGACGATGGAAAGGCACATGACAGAAACCCGACTAAGTGGAACGAAAAAGGTAATGAAGAAATAGACTTGAGGTAGGGTTTTATGGACTTAAACGAAATTTTTTATTGAAACCCTTGCATTGACAAAACCCTATTTCTTACCTTGACACACGATATGGAAACCTTTTGACTTTGCAGGAAAGAGGACCATTTTCAATAGATTATTTTCGTGACAGGAAAATGGGCTAACACCATTCATAATAGAAAAATTGAAGATTATTTTCCTAGCATATATATACATAACTACATGGTTACTATTTAGCAAAGTGGTAGAGTTTTTAGTAGTGTTGGGTATTTCATTTAAGATATGGTTGTTGAATAACTTTTAAAATACTAATATAGGGCACATGCTATTTAAATGACTTAATATTACAAATTGGATATTGAAATTCCATAAAAATGTGGTGAAAATGTCATGATTACTTTACAAAATATGCAGTGACTTAATGTCACAATTCTAACAAAAAAAGTATAGTAATACAATGATTGCAATGTCAATCCAAAATGCATATAAATATGGTGACTTTATATTGCAATCCTTTCACAAAAAGTATAATAATACAATGATTGCATTCTCAATCCAAATTGTGTAGAAATATAGTAGCTTAATGTTGAATGATTCCTTCACAAAATATTAATTAAGTTAATAAATGCTAAGAAAAGTGATAAAGACAATGTACATATCGTTTCATATTTCAAAATCTGTCACTAATTATTCTTCAAAATTATTTTTCTCCTCTACTCTTTATATTCTCGTCCTCTTTATTCTTGCATTCATTTCATCCTCATCCTCATAACCCTACCTTCAAGTTCCTCTCTCTCTCTCTCTCTCTCTCTCTCTCTCTCTCTCTCTCTCTCTCTCGTGTTATTATTTGTGGGAAGCAATTTCTCACTCTTCTTAACACCCACTTAGAAAATATCCCACCATTTAAAGTTCCCCTTAAATTCTAAGTACTGCTATATTAGTTGTCACCTCCATGCTATCATTCAATGCAAAATCTATGTTTAAATTATACCATAGAAGAATACACAAACAATAGTTACAAAGATAGTGTCTCTTGGTAACATAAAAATCCCTAAGATCAAAACACAATTTATCAACCATAAATGCAACTCAAGAATATAATTAATAATTGAGATCTTAGTATAAAAATAATAAAAATAATTGATACTTTACAATTTAATGCTATGTTTTTATCAGTTTCTACACAATCGAATCCAGAAACTGATAAAAACATATATATGGATTGTGGAAATCTCATAGATTTAATTTAATGCTATGTTATATTGAAATCAAATAAATTAGTTATATGTGTGTGTGTGGGCGTGTGCGCATAACACTAATGACCCTAGTTTTTCTAGCCAAATATACTTCCCTTTCCCAATGATACACTCTCTCTCACATTGTTGGAGTGAAAAAATATTATCCAGTATACATCTCATCAAACCAAATGGGCAGTTACTCTACTAGAAAATTATACACCAACATAAATAATTTAAAATATATAGGACAATATTCCTTTTCATTACTATGAAAACAGTTGCATAATATCATTAATTCATAATATATTTACCCAATATAAATGATATATTGGTATACCCTAGATTGATCGTAATTCATCTTTTCAAGTCCAAAACTAAAATGTACAATAAAATAACATAGTCTAGAACATTGTGAAAAATAGAATATAACAACTTTACCAAGATTTGTCTTTCAAAAAAATATTCCTTTTGCACCATTTACCTTTCCATAACAACTATTATCCCATAATAAAAACATGCCATGATGTATCACATTATCATCTAAAAAATAAGCTCCTCATACTTTAAAAAAAAAAATATTCACAATTTAAAACACTTTCAAATTCTAAGTACAAGAAAAATATGATTTTATTGAATTACTTAGTGAAAAAAACATAGACCAAAACTCATTATTTTTGTAATGCATAAACTTGACTTTGAAATTGTTGGCAAGTTGGATGTGTTATCATTAATGTCAACATATTAGTTTGGCCAGTAGTGTAGTATGCTCAGAGGTTCAATGGCTGAAGGGAAATGGTTGCACATGTCAGGAGATGTTGTAGAGAGTTTGTACTTGGTCTTTGTCAAGTTATAGAGGTGTGTGTGAGGATTTGGATGAGATACGAGGTCAAGTATGGTGATTGGATCTTATACTATTTTCCAGTGTTGATAGGGTGATAGAGATTGGTTCGATGTGCACTTCCAAGTTGATATTTTTGTCTGTGCATCGAGGAGCATATTTGGGACATATTGATGTGTCCTTAGTTGAGAAGGTTCGTGCTCTAGAGGTTCACAAAGCATTTCTCATGTGTTACACTTGAAGGTGACAGTGTTCTTGGGGTTCAGTATGAGAGATGCTATTGAATTCAAAGGTTCAGGTGGCTTCAAATGTTTGCATGTTCTTCATGATTCCCATGGATGTTCTTGGGTTGTGCACCTATTGAGTTGGAAGTTCACATTTTTTGTGGTGATCAAGTTTGGAGGATTTTTTAGTCGGTGATTTTTTTGTCTTGTTCTTGGCCAACTTGATTAGTAAAGCATTTTTATAAGATGGTGGCATGATTTATGAATGACATTTGAGCTTGAGGTTGTTGATAAGGGTCATGACTATGTTTTGGTGGTCAATATGGATTTGAATTGTGACTATTTTGGTGCGTTGATTTGAAATTTGAATTTGGGTTTTGCCGACCTTGTTTAGCTTTCAAGGTTGATGATTTATACACAATTTTAGGGAAAAATCATGAGCGGATGTGTGTGATTGCTTGTAGAGAAAGGGTGCATATTTTTTGAGGGTTGAATTTATCATCTGAAGAAGTTAGAGAAAATTTGAACAGAGATTTGATTGTGCTTCATTGGAACTGACCAAGGCATGAGGTAGATTCTATTATACAATTCATAAAATCTTAGATTTTAGTTTTATCAACCATTGTAGTGGTTTTATAAGGCAGTAAGCCTTTTTGGGTTGTATCCCTAGATGTTTTGAGAATTGAGCTCTAGGAAATGTGCTTGAATGCATGTGTATTCCTTATTTGTAATAAGCTATACTTATAATAAGGCATATACTTATTGTGGGTTGAAGCCCCATCATGGTTTTTCTGATTTGGGTTTTTGCGATAAAATCTCTATGTTGTGTTGTGGATGTGTTTTTGATTCATGCATGCAAGATTAATTCATTAAGATCATAAATAAGGATTTTAAGGTTTTAAATTTTTAAAGTTTAGGAACAACTGATTCATCCCCCTCTTAGTTGTTCGCTACCTTATTTCCTACAATTGGTATAAGAGCCTATTCCCTTGAAGGAAGCTTAACAAATTGAGGGTGATCTAAAGATGGAAGCTTATAAGAAAGACAATCCAAGGTTTGATGGATCCAACTAAACCTTGTGGAATATTCGCATGATAGTTCATCTTAGATGTATTGATGAAGATTGTTGGAAGGTTACCAAGTCTACTTATAATGCTCCTACAAACCCCACTACACCTTAAGAGATTAGTGATGCAAAATCCAATATCTTGACAAAGGAAGATTTTTGAGTGTCTTGACCAATGTTGAAATGACCAATTGTAAGGAAACTCAGGTGCGGAAACAGCTTCCTACGCTAATCTCTATAGGAGAGTATTGTGCAAATTCTTATAAATCCTTACAATTTTAGATTCGTTAACTACTTTAACAAAGATATTGCAACCACATACCATACATACAGAAAAATAGAGAATGACACAACGATATACCCTGGGGAAAACCTTTCGGTAAAAAACCCCAGCACTCCAAAACCTGCACAATGTATTATCTTCAACACAAAGATTACAATACACTTGCAATGCAAGTTCTTTTAGGAAATGAGAGACAAAGCCAACAAGACTTAAACTTTTGTTATATCTCTCCCATAGGAGCAGCATCATATATATAGACTCCTCTGGACCCAAAAATGGGCACAACCACCAAGACCCATGCACAAAGCCACATGTACACAGTTGTTACATGCAATCCCAAGAATAGGCGTCCATCCCTAGAATAGACTATGACAGCTTGTCATAGAATCCGCCAAAAATAACGGTCACAAGAGAAGTGTAAGAGAATCTGTCATACCAACCTATTTTTGGCATATTCTCTTACACACACCAACCACTTCTTCTTGGGCGCACAAATAGGCCCAAGTCATAAGATGCTCTTACACCTGTCATAGCACATTCCTTAAATAGTTCTTACATGTCATAGGAATCTGTCATGACCGTTTCAGTCATGATCTCCTTACACACAAGATGCCGACACATCAAGTGGAGTGACACATCAACATGCCAACTAGACATGTACACTCACACTTAATTACATTATTTGCAAAAAATATATTTACAAAACAAATAATAAGAATAGGAATTATCCAAGGTTGAGACACCTTATTCCTAACACCAATGTCATGGAATTGGAGATGTCCCATGAGATATGGGAGAAGTTAGATACATTGCACGAAAGAAATAAAGAAGTGAAGGTTTCCAAGTTGTAGATCTTGAAGGGAAAACATGAAGCCTTGAAGATGAAAATACTATTTCTTACATGCTCAGGGTGAATGAGGCGGTTTGTGAAATTGGATGGGTTGGAGGTACCTTGGAAGAAGATGAAGTTGTTGCAAAGTTTTTGAGATTATTGCCTCCTGCCTATAGACATAAAGTTGCATCCATTGAGGAGATTCAAACAGTGACAAATGTGACAAGAGACAAATTATTTAGTAAGCTTATTGATTTTGAGCTTAGTGAATTTGGTAGTTCATTACCTAAAGTTGAGAATATCTTTTAAAGCTACTATATCTGTAAAGGACATGCAAATATAGGACCTGAGAGAAGGATCTACAATGAGAGTGTCAAGGTATGAGAAAGGGATGAGAGAGCTTGAAGAAGAGTGATAAATTCAAGAGTTGGAAGCACTAATTGCTAAAAGATTATGAAAAGGTTCTGGTAAGTACAATGAAAAGATGCCCCTCAAATATTTTTCATGAAATAAAATAGGAAACTTTGCATCTAGATGTCCAGAAAGAGCTTCTAAATGGAAGAAAAAAAAGTATTATTGTGAAGAAATGCTACTTTTCTATTGATGATGATGGAGTTACAGATGATGAATTTGATGATACTAACAAGGATGATGATGAATGTACATTCATTTCTATCTAGGAATAGGATCATAAGCCTAAAGATCCTATTCCTACTAGTTCTACCGATTGTATTGTTGAAAGCTCTAGCTGCTCAAGTTGTCAAGCAGGATGAGTGGGTAATAGAAAACTAATGCTTTCATCACATGAATGGTGATATGAGAAAATTTGTGAGCTATGAGAAGTATGATGGTGGTATTGTAAGATGAGGAGACAATACTAGTGGTGTAACCCGAGGTAGAGGTTCTATTTCTCTGGATGACAAGAATAATGTAGATGATGTATTATATGTGGAGATTTTGAAACATAATCTTCTTAGTGTTGGCCAATTGATGGAAAAAGGTTATGACCTGTATCTCAAGGATAAAAAATTCAAGAGCTTAAATGACCCTAGGATAGAGATTGCAACATGATCAACGACAAGAGGTCACTTATTTCACTTGAATAGTGGTCAGAAAAGTTGTTTGATTGCTAAAATAGATGAAAGATGGTTATGGCATACAAGGTCATGCCATGTGAGCTTTGAAAATATTGTGGTGATAAGTTATACTCATGCTGTTAGAGATATTCCTAGAGTGAAGAAGTCTACTTACACTATTTGTAAGGAATGTTAATTAGTTAAGCAAACAAAAGTTAGTTTCCATTCTAAAATTAAAAATTCTAATGGATTGTTAGATCTCGTTCATACTAATTTGTGTGGTCCTTCTAAGATAAGAATCTTGCAAGGTGATAGGTACTTCATGTTGCTCATTAATGACTATTCTAGGATGGTATGGGTGATTTTCTTGAAAGATAAATCTGAATCTTTTGAGAAATTTAAGATATTTAAGAGTATGGTTGATACTTAGATAGGATTCAAGATGAAGTGTCTAAGATCAGATAGAGGTGGTGAATTCACATCCAGTGAGTTCTATTCCTTTTGTGAGAAGCATGGAATAAAGAGATATTTATTAGCTACAAGAAATCCATGATAGAATGGAGTGGTGGAGAGGAAGAATGAGTCCATTCTTGACATTTCTAGGACCATGATGCTTGAAGGAAAGGTTTTGTAGATATTACAGAGAGAAGAAATTAGCACTATACTGTACACTCTCAACCATGTGCAAATCAAAGGAGATACGAGTAAGACACCTTATGATCTATGGTATGGTAATGTGCCCATAGTTAAGTATTTCAAAATTTTTGTAGAAACTACTATATCAAGAGAGATGAGGATATAGGGAAGTCTGATGCAAGAAATGATGAAGGTATATTCCCTAGATGCTCTACCAAAATCAAGGCATATAGGTGCTACGAAAAGAGGTTGAAGAAGATAGTGGAGATTACTAATGTCAAATTAGATAAAATCTTTGAGAATCTATCTAGATCAAGTGTAGATATGGTTTTGATGATCAAAGTTCCTGTGATAATCAGGGACAATGACATCAAGTTCAAACCAAAGCTCCAAGTGTTTTGGTGAGTACAAATGATGAGGCCTATACAAGTGGAGAAGAGGAAGCACAAAGACCTACTGTAAGACAAACACCAAGGTATGTAAGATTAAACCATTCTGAAGATCAAATTATTGGTGATAAACTCTAAGGTATTCAAGGGTAAGTGCACCAAGATGGTGAGAAAAAAAGTGGCCACCTCCTTAAAAAAAACCAAAAATTTTCATAAGTTTCTCGGGTTATTCAAAATTTGAAAAACTAGGCTTGGAAAACCCGAGCCTTTTCCAAGACACAAAAAAAAAACTTAAGTTATTCAAAACGCATACACATTTTGACTATTTTTCTTCACATCAAAACCTAGTTTGAAGGACAAAAGAGGAAGATAAAATGCCAAAACCCAAGTGGTTTCTTGTTGTAATTGAATTTTATTTCCATATTGATCATTTTCAAGCATGGCACACCGTTGAATAGGTAAATTATTATTTTTAATTATTTTTCTTTCAATTTTGATTTAGTAGGGTTTGTTGAATTGATTTAATTTTTTAAATTATTTTAATGTTAGATTCAGAAAATAATCCTTGACCATGAAAGAGACAACAAAGACCTCTTCAAACACTTGAAAATATTGATAATATTGGAAATGAGCAACAAGAGAACCCTCAAAATGTATCCCCACAACAATAAAACCCTCAGCAAAACTTAAATCCAATGCCAAACCTGAATCCAAATCCCCCGCATCCTCCAATAGGTCACGTTGATGCCACACAAGAGGACCTTATCACTCATCTTCAACAAAACACTACCCAAATATCCATATTGGTTAATAGGTTGAGGTCCTCTAGTTTTGAGCACCAATCATCCCTCGCCACTTCCTTAGAAAGAATGGCCAATAGTGCGAATGAGGTATCTAAGGAGGCTACAACATGGGGTTCATGGAGGGATAGATCTCATGTATTTTATGCCAATGGGTTATCATATGATCAAGTGAAAAAAGAGAGGATACTTATAGAAGTCATATGTGCTCTTTTCACTGATCCTATTAGTAGTAACTCCCTATAAGCTACTATGAATCAGTTTCTCATACATTGGTGTGTTCATAATAGGACGAGAGCTACATTTTGGGATAGGTGGTATATGGTCTTTGACCAAGCACCTTGTAATAATCGGGAGGAGCCTTTATATTTTTTGAGAAAGCTATATAGTGAGTTTATCCTTGGCGAGAAGCTAAATTACTTTGACATGTGGAAGTTCTAGAGTAGAGAGAGAGTGACACAAGGGCAGGAAAGGTGAAGGCAGAATCAAGATTAATTGAGACTACTTAAACCCACAAACATGCCCTACGAAGAGTTACACAATGGAAGCAATATGAAAACCACATGAAAGTAGTGAAAACACAATGGATATGAGACAAGCAACTGGTAACAACACTGGTGCAATTATTGTTATCATTTTAGTTCACACTAAATTGGTAAATTGAGAAAATGTTTTACATTGCAATATGGATTTGATAGTTGTTTTAAGTTGCAGAATTGTTAAAAATTGAGAAAAGAAAGTACATATGTAGCATTACAATTGTAAACATTAGAGAACTTGCATCAAGGTACACCTATTGCATACTACTATTCAAATTTTGAAGATAAAGTGCATTGCTTTTTGCATTCATATTAACACTGATGTTGTTCTCTCAATATTGATCAGATTTAGACTTCCAATTAGATAAATGATCATTACATTGAACATTCAAAGTAAATGTAATAAACAAGTATTCCTTAATAGGTTACATCTTTCAATTGTAAATTTAAAGAAGATATACAATTCTGAAAGTAAGACAGGAGCATCACAAGGTTTACGGGTCCATGCATTTCCTTTAAGAGGTCTTCTTCATGTTGAGGCTGATTGGTTGTATCTTCATGTCTTTAGCTTTGTCCCTATTTATCATGCATCCTGAGTCTTCTTCTGGTTTTGCCCAACATCATGGAGAGAAAAATAGTTAGATCCAAATTGGATCTAAGAAATACACAGATACCTAAAACAACCTGCTACATTCACACTTTCAGAGATGTACTTCAATGGAAAAGATCAATGCAAGAGAAAGAGAGTCAAAGGTTGAATGTAGAAAGAAACATAGTGCTGAAAGTTCAAAAAAAATTACAAATGAAGAAGGAAGAAAATAGAAAAGGTAATCATTTTTACACTAATATTGTTTGCTTCATGTGCAGATTGAAGACTAAGTAGGACACACAATCATTACAGTGTATGCAAGAAAAGTACATGTTCAAAATGAGCTTCATGTCATGAATATGACTCATGGGAGTCACGAGCCCGTGCTCAAACCCCATGGGTGATAGTTCATATTGAAATAGTAAAGTAAAGATGCTAAATGGATGATCAAGTGCTAATAACAGAGTGTTGCATAGAAGGAACATAATTGAAAATCAAACAATGAGATAAGTATGCAAGGATACATCAAAAAATAGAGAATTTATATGCTTTTTCAACTTGGTATGCATTTACAGAAGTATCAATTACATTATATCAAGTAAAGAAAGGATATACCTAAGTTCTATTCTCTGTTGGTATCATATAGATTCTTTATCTAATGCTATTTTGTATACTAAAGTCTTTGAAAAGAAAGAAAAATAGTACAATTTTGCATTTCTAGCAAGGCACCAACCTTACAATGGTCAACTTTAGTACATAAGCATGTACTATTATCAAAAAATAGTGCATAGGTCAAAGAGGATTATTTATACTGTTGTAAAGTAACATATGGAATTAACAGTGTTGTATGCAAACAAGTGTTATATTCAGAAATAAAAGCTTAACAATAGTATTGTTTTTGGCATATTCAAAAGAAAATACTAAGTAATGCTATGGTTAAATACTGCTATTTATGATCAGTTGTCAGTGTCATTGTTGAAAAAAATAAGAAAGATGCATCTATATAATAATGCTAATATACAATGATAGCCATGCTGTGTTTCAAGAGGAGGCTACTTCAAGCCAAATGATAAAGTTCATTTTCAGTCATGAGAATGCTTTAAAAGGCAAAAAATGCTATAGGAATTCATCATATGATAGAGTAATAGTATGACAGAAGGATGTCCAATAAAACTTCAGTGCTCAAATTACAATTATCTATTCAAAAATTAAGGACTTTGTTGGCATGGTTAATATTCAAATCTAGCATGATTTCAAAGATGAAAGCATTGTGAGGACACAACCAAGCACAAAGTTTCAAGATAAGAAGCATTGCTATGTTATAGCCTAACAAAGACAGTCAAATATGGTTTCTATCCTTCTAGACAAGTGACAACATTTATTCAAGGCACAAGTATAGTCACTATTTATAATGGACAGTAAACAACTGAATACACAATGAAATAGAGCTCGATTTTAATGCTGGCAATGATAAAGTATCAGTTACAATCATGCACAATTCAAAGTTTAGCTGGAAGACAAAAATAAAGAATGGAGCTATAGCCAACTATTTTAAAATACAAAGAAGAGCTCAAAGCTTGTCAAGTTGCAAGAAAGAATAGCTAAAACTAAAGTTTACAAGCACTGATGTAAGATAAATGAAACAATTGTCATTATTTCTATAGTAATACTTGAAGAAAGTATAAAAAAAATCTCAGTGATACATATTACAGCCAGTGGAAAGCTTTTAAAAAATTTATGCAATGAAAGAACAATTATTTTTCGGTTACAACTTTCAGTTAGCAGCTCATATTCAAAAAATAGAGTGCTATTTCCAAGCTGTGGTTCAAAGTCATATTCATTTGTTTAGTAGTTGTATGGAGCCTTCCTGAATTATGATATGCAGGAAAAGTATATGATAGATCACAAAACAATCATACCTGAAGATTCACGCAGGCAAAGGAGTAGTTATTTTCAGCATTTCATACAATGCTAGCAAGGAATCAATAGTAAGTTTCAATCAAATGTAAATTTCAGCATACTACTGCAATACAAATACAAACAGGTGAAAACCCAGATTTCATGCAATGGTGCAAACAAAGATGAAATCTGTAGCATTTTAATGTAAGTAATCATCAATCAATTTTTGCTATGTGCATAATGGAACCAACAAACATAGATGAAGCCTAGATTTTACGCAAAAGAAACAAAGAGATCTCCAACATTTTTTACATAATAGAAATGACAATACATATTCAAGCTACAACATAGTGGAATAAACAGATGCAAAATAAACAAAACCTAGATTTTACGCAAGCAAAGGAACAAATAAATCTCCAACATTTTAAATAGAAGTATAGTTCAGCTTTCAGTATATAAAATGAGTAGAGAAAGGAAGGAAAAGATACTTATCTTTAAGTATTAGTTTTAGTTTACACAACCAAAGCTGTGAGTTTCTAGTCAAGACCCAGCCGTGAAGATTCTTTTCAAGAAAAGCTAAGTGCAAAACTAAAACAAAGATCACTGCCAGTCATGTGTGAGTTACAATAGCCATAGCTCATGAGCTTTCATTCACGCTCAAAACCAACCATTCCTCATGCAAAAGAAAGATGAAACAATAGTATAAAGTTTGAGTTTACAGCCCATGCTCAGTCCAAGTCAAGGCGTGATTTCCAGTAGAGAAGTCCAAGTTTAAAACCAAGCTCATATTCTTAAAGCCATTTCTCAAAAGGATAAACCTCAGTGTGTGAGTAATAAAGAATCAACATGCAGAGATCTATAAGTTCCAAGCTTGAGTTTAGTAGCAAGAGCCCAAGAAAACCATAAATGAGCTTCAGATAAGCATGCACCAAGTACAAACCCTAAACATTTCTTCCTTCCAAAAGATGCGAAGATACAAATGAAGAGGAAACAAAAGCCTTAGTTTGTTTTGATATAATTTGGAGTCCACAATACATTGTAGTGTATGAGGACCTTACTCAACATGCCATGACATCACATGCATTTATAAAAGATACAGATATTTTAAGATAGGTCATGTTGATCATGAGATAGGCTTTCAAATTGGGTTAGTTTATGCACGTATTTTAGGTTAGGGTTTTTGATGAGTGGAATTATACTTTAGGGGTTTTCCTTAATTTTAACTTGGACATTTAAATATATTCTTTGATGTAATAAATATATATTTAATTATTAAATTTAGGGAAGACCTAAATTTAAGGCCTAGGTTATTTGTTTATTTTTCATGCCTTAAATTTAGGAGATCTATTTGTTTAGAGGCTCTTTAGAGAGGGGAGTTTGATTTTCGAGATTGGCCTTAGAAGCTATATATTTGAGCTTGATATTTAATTGTAAGGGTTCAAAGTTGGAGGAAAAAGAGGTGTTAAGTGAGCATATTGTTCCTTTACCCTTTTCTTGATATTTTGTAACCATTTTTGTAGAGTTTGAAGATTATAAAGCTGGCCTTATTATTCACATATTTTTTTTGAGTTCTGTCATTGAGCCTTTCGAGTTTTTCTGCATTTAAGTGTTTGGATCTTTCAAGCATAGATTATTGAATTGTTTCAATTCCTTTTCTAATTTGTAAAGAATCGACCTTTTGCAGAAGTTATCTGTTTGCTGGTTGAATTCTTATTATTAGTGGTACAAAACCCTAATTGTGAGTTTTAAACCATCCTAGGTGTTGAAAAGTGAATTTAATTGCAAAACTTAGTAGTGTGTATCTGATAGGTACATGGTTATAATTTTGATAAATCTGCATCCATCTTGGTGTATCACCCCTTAGTTAGGATTCATTTTTTCAGTTATCCTTCTCCCTTTTCTCAAAGATTAAAAAATCAGTATTAGGTGATATTCCAAATCTATAGGAACTGGCCTAGAATCCGGAGATTCGTTCTCTTTCCCACAAAGAGTTTGTTTCCATATTTCAATAGGAAGGCTAGATTTTCAATCAATTTAGAGGTGCATTCCTAATTGACAACAATTATATTATTTCTTTCAACATGCCTGACTGTGAGGTCTTTCATGTTTTGACCTTATACAATAAGAATTATGAAATTAGAATTATCGTGTGCATGTTATCTTCTCTTCTACTTTTGCTACTATCTACACACTACTTCCTACTGCCTAAACATCAACCTAAGCTCCAAATATATATCCAACAAAGCCACAAGTCAGCCAGTCAGGCATTTAATTATAATATAGGTCCACTTAGGAGGAGAAACCAAAACTAAAGCTAAAAACAACAAAACATGATGTGAAGTTGCATTTAGGTCAACACAAGATCCAAGAACATATCCCCAATCGTGCAAGATCCAATTTCCCCGCACAGAACCGTGCAAGATGAAATACCACATGTTTCATGAGTGAAATTGGCAGAAAATTGATGCCCAAGGAAAATTGAGATAACTTCCAAGCCCAAATGAATTAGGATGTGGACCCTTAGGAGAATGCTCCAAATCAGGTCTTCAACACTTCATTATGTTGCAAGATAAGAAACCAGCCGCAACAATGGTTACAAAAACAAACATTAGACTGGTACAGGAAACAAGAAATATTTTTGGTGATGCAAGATTGCTCAAGACCCAAGATGCTCCTGCATCAGACACCTAGGGTAACAAAAAAATATGATGTCCACATCAGGCACTGCTCATATTCTAACCTGAATCATAAAGATCCAACTCATCTTGTGTAATCCATGAACTGTCTTCAACCAGATTGTCTTTCCATTGAACTAGATATTCCATGTAGTCATTTCCTCTTGTACTCTTGCTTACTCTACTATTCAAGATCTTCTCAATGCTTTCTCTATCCTTCTTAGGATAATTCAGATCATCTCCCAACTCATTAGTTGATTCAAAGTACTCAAAGATATCCACAATGTTGAATATAGGTGATATGTCCATGTCCTCTGGTAATTCTACTTCATAAGAATTTCCACTGTCAACCTTCTTCAGAATCTTAAAAGGTCCAAACTTCTTCATTTTCATCTTGTTGTAGGTACCAAATGGAAATCTATTTTTCTTCAAATGAATCATAACCTCATCTCCAACTTCAAAATATTTATGTCTCCTTCTCTGATCTTCTCTTTATTTATATTTCAAATTATTGTCCTCCAAATTCCTCTTGACTTCATCATGAAAAGTTCTCATGTATACTACAAAATCCTCAGCTTCAACACTTCTTTTCTTAGTAGGTAAATCTCTCAACTCTATGGCTCCCTTAGGATGAAATCCAATAACAATCTCAAATGTTGTCTTCTTAGTACTTCTATTCACATAATTATTATATGCAAACTCTGCTTGTGCCAAAACTAAATCCCAATTAGCAGGCTTATTTCCAACTAAACATCTCAACAAGTTTTCCAAACTTCTGTTCACAACTTCATTCTGTCCATCCATATGAGGGTGAAATGTAGAACTAAACTTCAATTCAGTATTCATCTTCTTCCAAAGTGTTTTCCAAAAGTAACCAGTAAACTTAGTATCCTTGTCTGAAATAATAGAATTATGAAAACCATTCAATCTTACCATTTCCTTGAAAAATAATTCAGCTACATGTAATGCATTAGATGTCTTCTTACAAGGTATGAAATGAGCCATCTTAGAAAATATGTCAACCACTACCAAAATAGAATCATTACCTCTCTGAGTTCTAGGCAACCCAAGAATAAAGTTCATACTCACATCTTCCCAAGGTCTATCAGGTACATGAAAAGGTGTATACAATCCCAAATTCTGACTAGTTCCTTTTGTTGTTTGGCAAATTTTGCAACCTCTAACCATTCTCTTTACATATGTATAAATATGTGGCCAATAGTATCTTTCTGAAATCAATTTCACAGTCTTATCAATCCCAAAATGTCCAACAAGTCCACCACTATGTTTCTCTTTCAGTATGTTTTCTCTCATAGATCGTATAGGTATGCACAACTGAACTCCTTTAAACAACATGTCTTCTTGAATGAAATAATCAATCCACTTATCACTTACTATTCTTTCCTTACAAGATTTCCAAGGCTCTACAAAATCAATGTCAGTTTCATACAAACACTTCAAATCATCAAAACCAAGTACCTCAACTCTCATTTCTATCAGAAAATTTCTTCTTCGGCTCAATGCATCAACAACTTTATTTGACTGTCCACTCTTATGCTTCAATGAAAAAGAAAAATTCTGCAAGAACTCAACCCACTTCATATGTCTTTGATTCAATTTATTCTAACTTCCCAAATACTACAAATCTTTATGGTTAGTATACAACACAAAATCTTTAGGCATCAAATAATGTTTCCATTTCTTCAAAGCTTGAACAATAGCATATAATTCCTGGTCAAAAACTAAATATTTTCTCTTAGCATCATTCAACTTATCACTAAAGAAAGCTACAGGTCTTCCTTCTTGACTCAAAACAACTCCAATTGCACTTCTGCTAGCATCACATTCAACTTGAAAAACTTTACTAAAATCAGGCAAAGAAAGTGTATGTAATTCTGCAATTCTTTGTTTCAATGTTTCAAAACTCTTTTGTGCTCCATGTGTCCATTTTAAATCCCTTTTATCTCCTCTCATAGTTTTAGTCATAGCATTACAAATATAACTAAAATTTCTGATGAACTTCCTATAAAAACTTGCCAATCCATGAAATGATCTTACCTCTCCAACATTCTCTGGTGTAGTCCAATCAAGTATAGCTCTCACTTTCTCAGGGTCCATCTTCAATCCATCAGTTGAAATAAAAAAACCAAGGTACACAATCTCCTCTTTCATAAATGAACATTTCTTTAAATTAATCAGCAACTTTTCTTCCTTCAATCTCTGCAATACTTGTCTGATATGTTCAAGGTGTTCTTACTTACTCTTACTAAATATGAAAATATCATGATGTAGTACCCCGCCCCTAGTCCGATTTTATAAATGTTATGATTACTTTAGGATGATGGAATATGTGTTAGGAAATTATTGATACGAATGATTTTACTAAAAGTATTTTTGAAGGATTTCTAGTAATTTAAGTATATTCATTGTTAGAGTAAATTTGATTTATGTTTCTTCGTCATTCAATAAATGAATTCGTGTAGCTTAATCTATGAGGAATATGGTAATAGTAATACCTAATTAAATTCATTTTAATAGCATAAATTAATTGTGTCATTTATTTGTTTTCAATCCTAGAATGTGGGATTTAAACTTGGGACTTTTGACAAAACTAGATTATTAGAAATGTTATATTTATACTAAAATTGGGCATTTTCACTATGTTGAATTCTTGGGTACTCCTTAGGGAATTCATTTTACTTATATTAATATTTGAAATGATTGATTTTAGAATTTCCTAGTAGACCTTATATTTGAATTAAATTGTGATAATTATGGAATGTATTTGATTATGATCTTTATTTTAGTTCAATTAATGTGAATGTGTATTCTTCGTGTTCTCTTTTACATTATGGGTTGTCGGGTTCTAGATGACCTAGGGGAATACAGAGGCCAGAATATGAGTCAGATGTTCATGTTATTAGTTATGTTTGGTGTGTGTGTACTCTATCTAATTATCATTCCTATTTGACCATTTGGGCTCATGACGTATTGTACTTTGTTTGTGGTATCTTTGTAACCATATCTAGTTCTTTTGTGTGAAAATGGATATGAGGTTATGTAGTTGTATACCTGATTAGATCTAGGAGAGATCTTTGAGCCTAGGGTAGTTTACCTAGATATGTAGTAGGAGGTGGCTTTCAATAAGCGCCAGGGCCCACAAGTGGTTGCCAGGATCACTTATTGTTAAGTATCTTGATCAAGTGATAACTAAATATAACATTGAGAATTTTAGTAAAATGAACCTAATAAGGTATGGTCCTCACTCAGGTGTTAGTGCTAGTACAAAATAAGATGGCATTGAGAAGATGACTAGCCCCCTTTTAAGGGATGAGTTGGCATAGTTGATGACTTCGTCAGTACGAGAGGTCATTGATACCGTGTATGGTCACTTGGGTGCCGGGATCCAGCAAGATTACCAGGATGAGACTCAAGGGTTAGTGAGACTCAAGGGTTAGGCGTACATGATGACACCTTCCTATGCATAGTCTAGTTATCCTACATGTGTTAGTTACCTCTGGACTAGTGAGTCTTTCATGGCATTATTACTTTTCACCTTGAGTTAGAAAGCTTTCAGGATCCTTTCCATAGCTTGATCTATTTGATGTTTGTTATCTGAGTGGGATCTGTTGTTATCTCCTTAGCACGGTGGGAGTGGACCTTTTTGGTTCATGAGGTTGGGTGGTAGTGGTTCTTTTACCATTTGAGATTTTGACGTTCATGTACTAGTGCTAGATGATCCCTGTAGCAGTTGCTCCTTCTTGATTTTCATTGTTGGAGAGGTGTTCTTCTTCATGATCTTATCCCTTGTGATCTTGTATCTTTGTATTATTTCTTCATAGATGTCTTGTGTTCTTCATTTTAGTTATTGTAATACATACCCTATGACATGTGCAGCGGATGTATGTTAGTATGGATACCTTATGGTACCATATGTATTTATGTTATCTTCTAGGTGAGGTTGATTTTATCTTTTATTGGGTTATATGAGTTTCATTATTGTACCCTTATCTTTATTATTAATTAATGTTAATGTAATCATCATCAAGGAACCCTTGAGAGTTGTAACCTATGTTGATTGTTTATGTTATGTGAGTTAATGGTAATTGCTTCCACATTGGTGTTTATCTTGTATGTTAACTTTTAAAAAAAAAAATTATTCCGCAAACTTAGTTGCATGTTAGGTTAAGTTCTTCTGGGTTCCCTGGTGGGGCATTACACATCAAGATACACAATCACAAACTTACCCAAGAATCTTTTCAAAACTTCATTCATCAGCCTCATGAAAGTACTAGGTGAATTAGTCAAACAAAAAAGCATAACCAACCATTCATACAAACCTTCATTAGTCTTAAAAGTAGTTTTCCATTCATCCCCTTCCCTAATTCTAATCTGATGATAACCACTCTTCAAATCAATCTTTGTGAAATACTTTTCTCCACTCAAACTATCCATAATGTCATCCATCCAAGGCAAAGGAAATCTGTACTTTACTATTATCTTGTTTATAGCTCTAGAATCGGTGCACATTCTCCATTATCCATTCTTTTTAGGTGCTAACACAACACATACTGCAAAAGGACTCAAACTTTCCCTAATCAAACCCCTTTCAAGCAATTCTTGTACTTGTCTATTCAATTTAGTCTTTTCATCAGGTGTCAACCTATGTGGTGCTTTATTAGGAAAACTAGCTCCAGGTATCAAATCCATACAATGACTTATACTTCTCATAGGCGGTAAACCATTAGGTACATTATTAGAAATGATGTCATGAAATTCAGTCAACAAAGGCTTAACCTCAGGTGCATGTTCTAGCTCATCTTGTTTCTCAGTTTTCCTTAGAATTAAAGAAAAACAAATATTCTACTCTTTCATTTCTCTTGCAAAATTTTTACCATCAACCAAACATACTCTGACTGTAGTATAGTGACCTTCATTAAATTTTTTTACCAAAGGTAATAATACTTGTTTCTTTCCATCCATCCAAATAGTATATTGATTGAATCTACCATCATGCAAAGCTTTCCTATCATAATGCCAAGGTCTACCCAAAAGAATATGAAAACACTCCATAGGAATAATATCACACAAGACTTCATCATGGTAATTCCCAATTTTGAATTTAACAAGGCGTTGTTCACTTAAAAGTAGTTTATGCTCCTTCTGGATCCAAGAAATATGGTAAGGGTTAGGATGTCTCAATCTTTACAATTGCAATTTGTTAACCAACTCTTTAGATGCCAAATTATCAAAACTTCCACTATCAATGATTACCTTGCAACATTTTTTAGCGATCTTACATTTGGTTCTAAACAAACTTTTCCTTAGAATAGGTTCCTCATTAGCTTCTTCATTCCATAAGATCCTTCTTAGCATCAATTTCTCACCATGTTCAGGTTCATTAGACAATTCTTCAACTTCTTCACAAGCCAAATTATTTTTTCCATTACCTCCAATCTTCTTTCCAGAGTTAGTACATTCAAATGCTCTATGTCCTTCTTCACCACATTTGTAACAAGTACCTTACAAACCAAGAATTATCTTCTCTTTTCCCACTATTGTTATTCCTAGAGTAACAAGTATAGCTACCTCTAGAGTAATTACCTCTTCTACCAACAGGTTCATCTTTCCAACCTTTATCTTGTACTGCATTGTCAGATCTGCTACTTTCTCTATAAGATCTACCTCTACTTCTGTGAAATCTGCCACCTTTTCCTCTTTGTCTTTGATCATGTTTCTTTGTCAATCTCTCTTCTACCTTCAAAGAAAATTGGTATGCTTCTTCCACACTATCTATTTTAACATAACTGACCTCATCTTGGATTGATATCCTTTGTCCATTCAAGTATCTAGCTACCTTCTCAACTTCATCATCTACATGTCCAGATCTGATATCCAATTTATAAAATTCCTCAATATATTCTTTCACACTCATGTCCTTTTGTCTCAAATTTTGCATCTTTCTCATCAGAATAACTTGGTAGTCAGCTGGAAGGAACTTCTTCTTCATCTTTCCAAGCATTTTCATCCATGTCTTGATCTTTTCTTTTCCTCTCTTTTGTCTCTCAGTTTGCAAATGATCCCACCAAAGAGATGCATGAATTTTCAACTTAGTGATTGCTATCTTAACCTTCTTGTTATCAGGAGTGCCTTCATACTCAAAGTAATTATCCATATTAGAGATCCAATCCAAAAGTAGACCAGTATCAAGTCTTCCATCATAGCAAGAAACTTCAACTGTAGGTCTGGAGTTGGCCTTAGACAAAACTCTCAAAAGTCTTTCCTCATCCTGCTCAACTTTGGGTTTAGGATTAGGTGTTGCCTCTTCTTCATCACTAACATCTTCAAGGTGTGTTCTCCTTCTCTGGGCTATCTCTACAGCTTCAAGCCTAGTTGCAATTTGCCTCAACATATCCATGATAGCATTATCATTTCCTCTACCTTGAACCATCTTGACAATCATGTTCCAACAAGATCATAATCTTCTACAAGTTATGGGTCAGATCTCAGATCTACCACCCTATAATCAATCCAATAAGGTTATCCAAAATCCAATCCACAAGAAATAACTCGCTCTAATAACACTTGACACGAGGGTAGGGAAGTTGAAGGCAGAATCAAGGTTAATTGAGACAAATTAAACCCACAAAGATGCCTTGCGAAGAGTTACACAATGGAAGCAATATGAAAACAACATGAAAGTAGTGAAAAAACAATGGATATGAGATAAGAAAATGGTAACAACACTAGTGCAATTATATTATTTCTTTCAACATGCCCGACTGTGAGGCCTTCTAGGTTTTGGCCTTATACAATAAGAATTATGCAATCAGAATCATTGCGCACATGTTATCTTCTCTTCTACTTCTGCTACTATCTACACACTACCTCTTACTGCCTAAACATCAACCTAAGCTCCAAATATATAGCTAGCAAAGCCACAAGTTGGCCAGTCAGGCATTTAATTACAATATAGGTCCACTTAGGAGGAGAAACCAAAACTAAAGCTAGAAACAACAAAACACAATCCAAAGTTGCTTTTAGGTCCACACAAGATCCAAGAATAGATCCCCAACCACAAAAGATCCAATTTCCCTGCACAGAACCGCACAAGATGAAATGCCACACTTTTCATGAGAGAAACTGATAGAAAATTGATGCTCGAGGAAAATTGAGATAACTTCCAAGCCCAAATGAATTAGGATGTGCACCCTTAGGAGAATTCTCTAGATTAGGTCTTCAACACCGCATTAACTTTGCAAGGCAAGAAACCAAATGCAACGATAGCTACAAAAACAAATATCAGACTGGTACAAGAAACAAGAAATATTTTTGGTGATGCAAGATTTCTCAAGACCCAAGATGCTCCTACATCAGGGAGGCTTTGCGCAAGATAGAGCTAGGGCCCATATGGTGGTAGAGTCATGACATAGGAGGCGTCTAGCTAAAAACCCCATAGTTCATATTGCGGTCCTGGTAGTAGTAAATGAATCTATGTATTTACAAACTCTTCAGGAAGCTACATCATTAATTGATGTCATTATTGAGCATGGAACATAGTTATTCGATGCAGAGGGTGGATCAACACCTGCACCACCTCCATCATCATCAGATGCTCCATTTGGCTCAGCCCAACACATTGAGCATATGTGCCCTAGCTGTAAGGGTATATGTTTCAGAGTAGATACCAACATAAATGAGGATGGTTCAAAATCCCATTTATGTACATATTGTGGGAGTAGATGCAAGGCATTTTTTGTGGAGGATGTGGCCCTCACAAAAAACCTATTGACAATGGTGTTTTCTATGAGACAAGTGCAAGTATGTTTATTTATGTTTTGACATGTTATTGATTTTAATCACCTAAATCTTATAGAAGTAAATAAATTTTTATTTAGAGGAAAAATCAAATATATGAATAATATGCATTGTACGATATAGTAGGTGATACACAAAGCACACCAAAAAGTGCTCATTTGACTAGATGTGGA